>JAEMUL010000011.1:430684-570606 GCA_034510155.1 Eucriotettix oculatus | reverse complement strand
AGAGAGAGGAGAGAGAGGAGAGAAACAGAGAGAGGAGAGAGAAGAGAGAAAGACAGAGAAAAGAGAGAGAGAGATAAAGAGAGTTAAAGAGAGAGATAAAGAGAAATAAAGAGAGAGAAGAGAGATAAAGATTGATAAACAGAGGAGAAGAGACAAAGAGAGGAGAAGAGAGAGATAAACAGAGATAAAGAGAGAGATATAAAGAGGGATAAAGAGAGAAATATAGAGAGTTAAAGAGCGATAAAAAGAGAGAGAAGAGAGAGATAAACAGAGATAAAGAGAGAGAGATAAAGAGAATTAAAGAGAGAGAGAAAGAGAGATAAATAGAGAGAGAGAGAAGAGAGACTTAAATAGAATTAAAGAGCGACAAAGAGAGATAAAAAGAGAGAGAGATAAAGAAAGATAAACAGAGATAAAGAGAGCAGGTTAAAAAGAGAGATAAAGAGAGAAATAGAGAGAGAGAGAGAGAAAGAGAGATAAATAAAGAGAGATGTAAAGAGAGTTAAAGACCGATAAAGAGAGATAAAGAAAAATGAACAGAGACATAAAGAGAGAGATAAAGAAAGAGGGAAATAGAGAGAGAAAGAGGGAAATAGAGAGAGAGAAGAGAGATAAACAGAGAGGAGAAGAGAGAGAGATAGAGAGATGGAGACTAGAGTAGAGTGTGATATAGTTTGTCGTCACTTTCTCCTCCGCGGGTCAATGTCCTCCACACCCAGGGCTGCCACCGGACGGGACGAAAAAAACCGGGAGAGAGTCTGACCACTTTCATCAAGCTTTTTACTTATTAAAGATGGCTTCCACTCTGCCTTAAATAATGCACAATATATATATACGCACCAGCACAAAATGGCGTCTCACGGGGACAAAAGTAGGAATTTATTCGATTTAAATGGGAAATTCACCTGCGTGATCAGAGAGGAAAAGCCCTCTTGTCCACGCAAGCCTTTTCATTTCCTCATAAGTAGGCACAACCGGCTTAGCGTGTTCCATCCTCGTCCTCCCTCTCCTGTTGTTATCCTCCTCCCCTCACACTCTCACTTCCCTCTAATGCTAGCTATTAATCTATTCCCTTCAAAGTCCTCCTCCATCATGTTGTTGTTGTCCTCTTTTCCTCCTCCCCACTATTCCTCGTTAGTTAAGTGATTCTATCCTCCCCTATTCTCAACTCTCCTACAGCACATTTCAAGGTTCTTCTATTCTTTCCCTTTCCCCCCAACTCTTGTCGTCCAACCATTTCCTTATTTTCACACTTAAATTACCCGTAAGTGAATGAATCACTCTTCCTCTTCTTCCTGTCTGTGTTGCTAATCCTTCTACTCTTCTACCATCCCTAATTTTTACGCTTCCCCAAGTAGCAGAATTCCTTTAATTCCCTTCAAAAATCTCCCTTTCCTCCCAATCTAACAGTCCTTTGTCATTCCACTGTTTCCCCCACATACTGCACACCTTTACCCTGGGTTGTTTCCCCTTCCCCCTTCCTCTTCCTCTGTTAATCCTCGTGTTGTTGTACTCTTCCTCTCTCTCTCTCCAGGACCACGTTCACGCCATTTGTTACGGTTTCCAAGTCTCCTTCTGCTTCTTTTCACCGTTTTCATCTCTCGCGTTCGTTTTTTTTTAATTTTTCGCCTTTTCACCAATAGTTTTTCTTATTTCTTGTGTTATTCCATGCTATATATGCTTAAGCTATATTTATATATCTGTTGTTGTTGTTACTCAGTCCTCGGGACTTGTGTGAACTATCCCTCTCCCTCTCTCTATCCCTAACCTCCTCCTCAGCCTATTTCCATCATCCCTGTTCATCCCAACAGCAGCCTCCTCGTCTCCTTTTGTTTTCTCTCTTTGTTTTTTCCCTCTCCTAACCCTCCTTATGACTTCCCCTCTCCTTCCCTCCTTCCCTATCCCTCATCCTCCTGCAGCAAGGTCCATATTATATTAACAAATAAAAGTTAATTATATGTGTTTAATTATATATATATATATATATTATAGAGTTATTCGTAACTTCTACATATGACAGCGAACAGTGGTTATTATAAAAGGTTTAGAAAGGAGTGAGACAAGGATGATGCAGCAATCTGTCACACATGGCTGTTTAACTTTATATATATATATATAGAACAAGTGATGAAGAAAGGTAAAACGGAATGTGGGAAAGGAATCACACTGCGAGGAGAAGAAATAAAAACCATAAGCTTTGCCTGACGATATTAGGGGGGGAGTCAGAAGAAGACTTGGGGAACCATAACAAATGGCACGAACGTGGTCCTGAAGAGAGAGAGAGAGAGAAAGAGTACAACAACATGAGGATTAATAGAGGAGTGGAAAAAACCAAGGTGATGGATGAGAAACAGCGGAATGACAAAGGCTGTTAGATTGGTGAAGGGAAGTTAAGGAATTCTGCTGCTAGAGTAGTAGGAAGAGCACAGGATAGGAAGAGGAAATTTAACTAATGGGAGGTGCAAGTGTGAATGTTAGAGAAAATGTTGGTATAGAGCGTGGGCGACAAGAGTTGGGGAAGGGGAAAGGAAAAGAATATTTTTTTTTAAAGTGGTGGTGCTGCTGCAGGAGAATAATAAGAAGATGCTGAGGTGGATAGGGTGAGTAACCCAGGAAGCTGTAAGGATAATAGGAGGAGAGGAGGACAATATGGAGGGCAACGTGGAAAGGGAATAGAAAGCCACGAGGCTCTTGTAAAATTAGCCTTAGAGGGGAAGAGTGAAGAGAAGAGAACAACCTGGAGTAGTTTATGGCTGAAGGCGAGGTAATTAAGGCCGCGGTGAAGAAACGCCTTAAAACCCCGCGGAGCAAACGGAACGTGCAACGTCACGGGGAAATAACGGTCAAGCCTCGGGTAAGTCCCACATCCTGACGTCATCAGCACAGTTTCTCTCTCTCTCTCTCATATGATCTCTGGAATTCAGAGCCACTCATCGTAGAGGGAATAATGGAGCAATATCGCTGGTCACAAGAGTAAACAGTAAACAACGTCAAAGAGTGTCTTAGTGTCGTTTCACTTCAGTTTCATCTCTCTCGTGCTCTCTGGAATTCAGAGCGCCACGGATCGTAGAGGGAAAAATGGAGCAAGTAAACAACGCCAAAGAGTGTCTCAGTGTCGTTTCTCTCTCCACTTTCATCTGTCTCGTGCTCTCTGGAATTTAGAGCCGCAGATTACAGAGGGCAAAAATGGAGCAATATCGCTGATCACCAGAGTAAAGAGTAAACAACGCCACAAAGAGTGTCTTAGCGTCGTTTCTCTCTTCACTTTCATCTGTCTCGTGCTCTCTGGAATTTAGAGCCACGGATCGTAGAGGGAAAAATGGCGTAAAATTACCAGAGTAAAGAGTAAACAACGCCAAAGAGAGTCTTAATTTTGTTGTTTCTCTTCACTTTCATCTGTCTCGTGCTCTCTGGAATATAGCGCCACAAGATCACAGAGTCCACGAGCTGCAGCAATATCGCTGATCGCCAGAGTAAAAAGTAAAAAACGCCAAAGAGTGTCGTTATAGAGAGTAATAAAAGTCAACTTAAAGTGTTTTATTTAATGGCGCCACCTCTTAGTATGTTTTTTGAAATGCAAATTTGCACGGAATCGTCATTAAACACTGACAGTGAAGAAACAGTCGTCGAGTTTCCACACACTGACACACACACACATACGTGGCTGGCGACGTTTCGACGGTTCTAATCTCCGTCCTCGTCACCTTCCGGGCCTCGAAGCCGTCCATCTTTAAAACTAAAAAAATATATCGATGTTGCGAAATTGCATCAACAGACTGCTCAACTATATGTTGTTGTTGTTCCTGCGGTGTTCCCGTGCTATTCTACCTTGCGCGAGCCTTTTCATTTCCTCATAACCAGCATAATCCTACCTGATCGTAATTCCCTTCCTTGGCGCCTTCCTCTTCCGCTCGCTTCCCTTTTTATTCTAACTTTGCAAGACCCTCGTGTCTTAAATCCTATTAATCCATCTCTTCAAACTCCTCCATTTTTTGTTCTCTCTCTCTCTCTCTCTTCCCCTATTCTGTTTAGAGTTTCCTGGTCCGTTACGCTACTATCCAGCCTCATCTCATCCTCCTACATCACCACATTTCAGAGGCTTCTAATCTTTTCCCCTTCTATTCTCTTTAGAGCTTCCTTCCAGGTTAGTTACCCTATCCACCCAGCCTATTCTCATCCTCTTACAGCACCACATATTCACACCTTTCCTTTCCTTTCCTGTGCCGCTGTCCTACTCCGGTTATTTCGCTTCCCCTTTCCCAATCTAACAGCCTTTGTTTTCCCCATCCGTCACCTTGGTGGGTTTCCCCCCTCTATTAATCCTCATGTTGAACTCTTCCTCTCTCTCTCTCCACGCCATTTATCACGTGGTTTCCCAACTCTCCTCCTCCTCCTCCTGACCACAATATCATCACCAGGCAAACCGTATGTTTCTCCTCCTCCTCCTCCTCCTTGCAGTGCGATTTTCCCCTTTCCCCCACTCCTTTTCACAATTCCAAACTTTCTTTTCTTTCCTATTCTTCGGTTCTGATTTACCTTCGCCGCTGCCTGTCTTCTTCAGAGGTTACGTGTAAACCCTCCTTTCTTACATCATCCGTCAAGGTTTTTTTTTTCCATTTCTTCTCCTCCTTGCGGTATGATTTTTTCCCCCTCACATTCCGTTTTAACTTTCTTCACCCCCGCCTGATCTGCATATTTAAATTAAAAACAGCATGGTATTACATCCTTGTCTCTCTCTTTTCCCCATCTTCTATCCCCAATTAATTAAATGTCTCCTGGGATCTAATTTCGGGAAGGGTAACTTATTATTATTATTTTTATCTGCTTTGGGTAACCGAACATAATTTTGTTTGTTTGTTTTTTTTAAAAAAAAAGAAAAACTGAGACTTCCTCAAAAAAATGATCGAAACGTCACTTTATTTATTTATTTTTTTAAAAAAATATTCTTTTCTCAATAAAACATCACAATACGTCCGTCATTTCAACCCTTTTTTTGTGGGAAAAACTCTCAAATTCCCGTAACATAATTTCTTCAAGCTTCCGAAGCTGGGCGGAATTTACTTTTTTTCTTTTTCTTCGGGTTGAAACGACAGAGTGAGATCTTTTCAACCTTTGTTCCTTTTTTTTGTGTGTGTGTGTTTTTTGTTTTGAGGATATTAAGGGTTTTTTGTCGAAAAGAATACTCGCCAAGTATTTAAGCGAAAAAATATATTTTTTTTTGGATGAACGTCGCACATGCAGCTCAAAGTGATATTGTAACATGACAGTGACGTCATCTCTGAAGCCAGGGAAAGGAGGGGAGTGGGGGTGGGAAATTTTTTTCGTGTCGTCATATATATTTTTTTTCCGGAAAAGGGGAAAGTTGAAAGTAATTACTTCAGTAGTTCAATAAATGTAAAGACCCGGGGGGTGGGGACACGAAAAAAAAATTAAGAATTCCAAAAAGAAAAATATACATATGAAGAGAAGAGAAGAGAAGAGAAGAGAAGAGAAGAGGGAGAATATATATATTTATTTATTTATTGGCAGAGACGACGACGTTTCGTCTCCTTTCTTTTGAGACTTTCTCAGGGGGCTTATAAAATTTTTGTTTGGCAACACGTCCCGAAAACAGGTTATCGGGGAGGGGGGGGAGAGAGGGGGAAAATATTTTTTTTAACATGTGATGAATTCGGCTGAGGGAGTGAATGGGATGTGTTGATAAAAAAAAATTGTTTTAAGCCCCTGAGGAAGTCTCGAAACGGAGACGAAACGTAGTCGCTGCTCCTCTAAATAAATAAGTGATAAATATATATATTATGTTTAAATGAACTCTGACCTTGTTTCGTTTGTAAAATTTTTAAAGTCGGCAAAATTTTGGGTGTTGTAATTTTTCGTTTCATTAAAATAATATTTTTTTTCTATATATATAGGCTCATCTCTAGAGATTTGTTTTACTTTATTGACACTGTTTGCTCTTTACTCTCCAGTATTTTCTGCTTCTGGAATATTCCGTGAGTGCGTAAATGGACGCACATGACCTCTGCGCGAGTGTAATTGAAGCTCACGATCCCTCAGAAACGCGACGGCAAATGATTCGACCGGCCTCTTGGTCAGTATTTTTTCAACAATTAAAAAAAAAATGTCGAACGTGACGACGTTTCGTCACCGATTTGACGCCCCTTCAGGTGAAAATTTATCTAGCCTCCAGGACTCGCTCCCTTCGGCCGGAAAAATGGTCGGAAGACGGGGGGGGGTAATATTCGCCGTCTTCTTCTCCCCCCCCCCAACCCTTGTTCGCCCTTCGTACTGCGTCGATTGCCTCTCTTTTTTTGTTTTGTTCTATATTTTTTTAATTTATTTATTTTTTGCTTTCTGTATTTATTTTAATGTTAACATATTAGTCAATTGTAAAAAAGAAATAAAAAATTGGGAACGGAAACTTGAGTGGATTAACGTCTAGTGCTGTAACTGAAAAATAATAATCCACTTGGGTTTCGTCTTCCTTTTCAAGCTCTCTGAGAGAAGTCAAAGAGCAGTGGTGTGGAGGTTGACCTTGAAGGTTTGCTGCGCCAACGATACACACAGACACACAAAGACGCTCTTTGCCGCAAACAGAACCTTAAACAAACACTTTGAGATACATTTACTTACACGTGTGTGTGTGTTCAGTACACAGGGCAGGTGTGCCAACCTCCTCCTCCTCCTCCCATAACTCGTCCGTCTCTCTCTCTCTCTCTCTCCCGACTTTTACAGCGACATTTTACTATCATTACAAACCGTCGCGACGTTTCGGTCACTCATTTCAAACTTCTTCAGCCACCAAATTTCTTCTTTTTTTTTAACAAATTCTGTACATCGGGTAATAAATAATTATTATTTTTAAAAAATAATAAAATTAATCAGACGGTCGTCCTCTTACCTTCACTCATCTCCCCTCAAAAAAAAATATTTTTAGCAACGCATTGAATTTCACTCCAGATAAAATGTTTCGTGTGTGTGTAAAAAAAAACCCCCCCACCACCACCACCATGTAATTTTATTTTTAATAACATCTTTTTTTAATGACACGTTACCCAACGTAATCAATTTTTTTTGTAAAAAAAAATTTTTTTTCAGTGTCTGAAGATGTCTCAAACGAGGGACGAAACGTCGTAACCGTTTGAATTATATTGAATACTGGCTGATTGATTGAATGAATCACTTTGGTTATATATATATATATTTAATCGTCAGAAGAAAAAAATTTTTTTTATTAAATTGTTGTGTGGTTATTCCAGAACCTAAGACCGGATCCGGTCCAAAGCAGATCTGCCCTGCGCAAGCCTTTTCGTTTTTTCTGTATTTATAACTGCCACAACTCACATCATCCTCCCCTAATCTTCTGAGCATATTCCATCGTTCGCCTCCCAACCTCCCTCCCTCTTCTGCTCGCTTCCCTCGTGGCCTGTTATTAATCTATCCCTTCAAAGTTCTCCATGTTGTTCGCTTTTTTATTTAGAATTTCCTCGTTTGTGTTTCCATCCGCTGCCCTATTCTCATTCTCCTACAGCGGCGCCACGTTTCAAAGGCTTCTATTCTCTCTTCCTTTTCCCCCTTAACTCCTATCGTTCACACAAACTATTTTAGCAACCAATTTCCTAATGTTGACCCTTATATTAACCGTACCTAAGTTCCTCTCCCTTGCCTCCCTGTCTGCTCTTTACGTCAACTATACACTTCTACCAACCGTCCCTAGTTATTACGGCTTTCCCAAGTAGCAGCCTTAGTCATTCCACTGTTTCCCATCCATCACCTTGGTTTCCCCTCTATTAGCTATCCTCCAGGACCACGTAGTTTATCCTCGTGACTCCCCCTCCTCCCCCCTAATAGTGCAATGTCCACGGCGGAGTTTATGTTTTTTTTTATTTCTTCTCCTTGCAGCAGTGTGATTTCCTTTTCCCCCCATATTCAGTTTCAACTTTCTTCGTCGCCTGTTCTGTATACAGGTTAATTTATTAAATTACACGCGTCATTCTCCCGTTTATAACTCTTACTTTCGAAAACATTTCTTCCTGTCGGCGATATTCTCTCTCTTCCACCAGACATCACCTTCCTCTTCCACAGGCATCTCTCTCTCTCCTCTCTCCTCCCCTCTCTCCCTTCTCTTATCTCTTTTCTGTCTCTTCTCTCTTTCTTCCTTTCTCTATTCTCTCTCTCTCCTCTTATCTCCCCTTCTCTCTCCCCTATCACTTCTCTTCTCTCCTTCTTCTCTCCGTTCTCTTCTCGCTTTGCTCTCCTCTTCTCTTCTCTTTTCTGTCTCTTCTCTTCTCTCTTTTCTGTCTCTTCTCTTCTCTCTCCCTTTTCTCTTATCTCTCTTCTGTCTCTTCTCTCTTTCTTCTCTTCTTTTCTCTCTCTCCTTTCTCTCTTCTCTCTTCTCTTATTTCTTTTCTGTCTCTTCTCTCTCTCTCTTCTCTTCTTCCTTCTCTACTCTCTTTTCTCTCTGTATTCTCTTCTCTCTCCCTTCTCTGTCTTCTCTTTTTCATCTCTTCTCTCTCTCTTCTCTCTTCTTCCTCTTTTCTCTGTCTTCTCTTCTTTCATCTCTTTTATCTTTTTCTTCTCCCTTCTCTCTCTCTACTCTTCTCCCTCACTTCTCTCTCTACTCTCTTCTCCCTCTCCTCCCTTCTTTCTTCTTTCTTCTCCCTCTTTTCTCTCTCTCTTCTCTTCTTTCTTCTCTTTTATCTTTTTCTTCTCCCTTCTCTCCCTTCTCTCTCTTTTCTTCTTTCTTCTCTTCTCTTTCTTCTATCTCTCTTCTCCCTCTCGTCTCTCTCTTTTCTCTTTTTCTTCTCTCTTCTCTCTCTCACTCTCTTTTCTTCTCTTATCTTCTCCCTTCTCTTCTCTCCGTCATCCGATCTAGAAACGAGTGATTATGACTGCACAACGTCTTACATCACACACACACACTGGATAAGGAGGACTAAGCTGTTTCCTGACTTGACCTTGGGAGGACTTTTGTCACACAAGTCTCCCAAGCGGCCTTTTTTCTTGACAAGACGTGAACTGTGTGTGTGTGTGTGTGATAACACGTCCCTGATTAAATTACAGCCTGTATTTCCATTGGTCCAACGTTTCGTCGCCAAAAAATTTGATGACTTCCTCGGGCGATTTCTGCAACCGTTGCTTTGCTTATTAATACAGATAACCCGAGACGGACATTGGCCGTGACGTCACTTCCCCCCTCCCCCTTTGTAATTGGCGGCCATTTTTAATGTCTCGCCTTCTCCTACTCCAGAGACGAACCGAGCGCGAGTCACCCGAAAAAAAAGACATTAAATAACGACGTCAAGACCGAACCGGACTACGTAAATTATCCTTTCTCACCTCAAGTCTTTTTAAATTTTCATTAACAAACTCGAAATTGAAGTCAGAAATTTAGTATCGACGAGCGACCGGATGACGTCACACGGGGAGGGCAAAGAGGGAAAAAAAATAAACCCACTGCGACGAAGTTGTCCGAGCTCCGTGGTGACGTCACTCGGGAATCTCCGTCGGGGGGAGAAAAATGGCGGGCGGCCTTCCACTAAAACAGGACCATAATTACACTGAAGCCATCTTGAAGACGAGTTATAGTAGTCTCCAATAACTACGTACTAACTTACAAATATATATTATATATTAGTTGTTACGTCACAGCCCCCGCGTCTCTCACTACATGCATAGATACTTACTCAGAGATCGCAAACACACACATGTTATCGCAGATGACTCGAAATGGCGAAAGAAAATAACTAATGCAATCACTAATCCCTTACCAAAGATATATATATATATTATATTATATTATATTATATTAGCTGTTACGTCACAGCCCCGCGTCTCTGACGTCACAGACTCTTACTACATGCATAGATACTTACTCAGAGATCAAAAACATATCATCGCAGATGACTCGAAATGGCAAATGAAAATAACTAATGCAATCTCTGATCCCTTATCAAAGATATATATATATATATATATATATATATATATATATATATATTGATATATATTGATACGGAAGATTAACATAAAGTGACCGTGTTATATAAAATCAGTATTGCCACTTCGATACCAAGCAACAAAAAAAAACTTCCTAAAAAACAAAAAAATAATGTGACAAAACGCAGCAAATAAATCTTTCCCCCCCACCACGTGCCGTGAAGAGAGAGAGAGAGAGAGAGACGCCATCTTGTCCAACGGCTGGCACGCTTCACGTAAGACTATCGCAGGACGAGGATCGTGGGACAAGACACGCGCGCTGACAATTCCCACACCCACAATCATGTATATATAGATAGAGAGAGAGATAGAGATCGTCATCAGAGGCGTCAACGCGTGTCAACAGCCACGCGACACTGCTTCGGCGGCCATCTTGCCACGTGGCGTAAAGGGGATTCAGGCAGGCCTGCCAACAAGGTTCGTCACAGCTCACAAGGGTGAAACAAGTCGCCCACCCACGTGTCCTTTTCAAGCGCAGCAGACAAGATGGCCGCCAAACTCTCGAAAAGCACAACGCCAGAAATGAAAGGGGGACAAGGCGGCGTTGCCGAACAATCGTCACCGACCGATCTAACTAAATTTAATTCCAAGGGAAATGGCGAGAATTTTCTCTTATTTTGCACGAGAAGAAAAATCCCTCTCGTTTATATATATAAACTTTCCGTCGGCTTAAGAACGCGTGACTTTGCTGCTCCCTGGCGGCGGCGGCGGCTGGAAAAAGTCTTTTGTTATAAAATGGTTATATATATTTAATTGCTGACATTCATAAATAAAAATGGCCAAAAAAATAAATCAGCATTATATATATAATCATTTATTAACAAAAGAGATTTTATCCAGGCTTAAAATTCAGCTTTTGTTAAGAAATAGTTATATATATATAATGCTGATTTATTTTTTTGGCCATTTTTATTTATGAATGTCAGCAATTAAATATATATATAACCATTTTATAACAAAACAGACTTTTTGCAGGGAGCAGCAAAGTCACTCGTTGCTGTGCCGACGGAAAGTTTATATATATAAATAAACGAGAGGGATTTTTCTTCTCGTGCAAAATAAGAGAAAATTCTCGCCATTTCCCTTGGAATTAAATTTAGTTAGGTCGGTCGGTGACGATTGTTCGGCAACGCCGCCTTGTCCCCCTGGCGTTGTGCCTTTCGAGAGTTGGCGGCCATCTTGTCTGCTGCGCTTGGAAAGGACACGTGGGTTGGCGGGCGACCGACTTGTCTCATCCTTTTGTGAGCTGTGACGAACCTTGTTTGCATATCATCTCTGACTTCGTGATTGTGCGGGGAAAAACCACCTCCTTCTTCTTCTTCTTCTTCCGCCGCCAAACAGGGGGAAAAAAGTTCGTCGTTTCTCCATCTTTGAGAGAGATGTTTTTCTTCCCTTTCCCAAGGCCACGCATTTCAGGTTTTCCCTACGCTGTTGCGGATCCTGCGATAATAGCTTAGTCAAGCTCCTCGAGCGTCATATCTTTCCCGTGGTCTTTTCCCCCTTCTAACAGCTTAGACGACTTGGGTGCTTGAAGTTGGTTTCAACATCTTAAATCAACAGCGTAAGGCCAAACCTGACAAAAAAGCTCTGATGAAGCGAAATTTTACACCAAACGAAATGAAGAAAATAAAACCGTTTGGTATCAAATAAAATGAAATAAAAACGAAGAGAAAATAACCGAGTGTCGCAGGTCCATGAACAAACTAAGGAGAAACTTTTTATTTCAATTTAAAAAATAAATTTTAATTAGCTGAGAAATGCAATTTATGTGGAACAACAATTACGTGGTTAGTTGTCACATTCTCTGACTTCACAGACCCTCGCTACACGCAAAGATACTCACTCAAAGAGAAAAAACACGTCGTCGCAGATGACTCGAAAAGTGCGAAAGAAAATAACTACATGCAATCTCTGGTCCCTTACCAAAGATTAAAGTCTAATTTTTTTTTATTTCCGGAAATATAATTGTAAATATTTCGATGACCAAATTTTGAACACTAATTTCAAACCTCTAAAGAGAATAACTAATGCAATCTCTGGTCCCTTACCAAAGATTAAAGTCTATTTTTATTCCGAAACATAATGTAAATATTTGATGAAAAAATTTTGAACCTATTTAAACGCATTTGGAGCAATATATATTTATATATATATATATATATATATATAAGGTAATGTTTTAAGAGACGAGGGTCTTGTAAAATTAGCATTAGAAGGAAGTGTGTGTGTGTGTGTGGAGTAAGAACAGAAGAGGGAGGCCAAAGGATGGACTACACTAAGTAGATTAGGATATATTTAATGCTGACATTTTTGGCCGTATTTAATTTATTCATAAATGAAAATGGACAAAAAACTTCAGGATTAAATATATATATATATAACTATTTGTTAACAAAAGGTAAATTTTAAGTATGAAAAACTCTCTTTTGTTAATAATTATATATTTAATGGCTGACATTGTTGACCGTTTTTAATTTATTGATAAATAAAAATGGTCAAAAAATTCAGCATTAAATAATTATATAAGTATTTGTTAACAAAAGCTAAATTTTATCCTTGGAAAAGTCTGTTTTGTTAATAAATGATTATACAGTTAATGTTGCCTTTTTTGGCCGCTTTTTATTTATTAATAAATAAAAATGGGCAAAAAAATTTAGCTTTATATATATATATATATATATATATATAACTATTTGTTAAGAAAAGCTAAATTTTAAGCCTGTAAAAAGTTTTTTTTGTTAATAAATGATTATATATTTAATGGCTGACATTTTTGACCGTTTTTAATTTATTCATGAATAAAAATAGCCAAAAAAAATCGGCATTAAATATATATATGTATAACAATTAACAAATAATTAAGCTAACTCTTTTTAAAAAATCAATTATATGCAATTTGCCAAATTGTAATAAAAATGAATTTGCTTATATAATAATAAAAATAAAAATAAATTATATATATATAAAATATGTGATAACTTTTTTAACAAAAGCGACGATTCATCTCCAAAATATTGCCAAATTTTAAGTCAGAAGAAGTATATTTTGTTATTTATCAATCAATAAAAATGGCCAAAAAAGTCAACATTAATTATATATATATATAAAATTACTTGTTAACAAAAGCGACGATTCGTCTCGCAAAACATTGCCAAATTTTAAGCCTGGAAAAAAGTCTCTTCTGTTAATAAATGATTGCATATTTAATGCTGACTTTTTTTGGGCCGTTTTAATATAATGTATTGTAATAAAAAGGTAGGTACATTTCCTGTTGCTCACATATGACAATATTGATTTGTCTTTTATTGGAAGAAGGTTATTAGCGTGTGTTTATGATGTAACTCTTCCCCCTCCACCAGTAAAGACCGGTCGGTCGAACCACTCCAGAGAGGAAAAGGAAAGGTAAATAAAAGTACGTGGCGGAGGAGTAGATGTGTTTATTCTCTGGCCAGGCGCCCGCTGTAGAAGGCTGTGGGTGACGTCACCGCCTCTGCGCACGCGCATTAACTCACTCTCACCTGCCTGTTTGTCAAGTTCACGGAGCCGGGAGAGATTCAGCCGCCGTGTCCTGTTACGTCGTGTCCAGGTGAGTGACAAACTGCCTACGTGCTACTTTCCCATCATTAAGCCGCTCGGCTATCGTCTATCTACACCACACATTACATTACGACCATAACCTTATAATTATGTACATGAAACTTCCTCTGTTAAATAAGTATTAAATCATATAGAGAAGCACAAGCTTCAAGGATGATGTGGAACGAGTCCAGAGATTTTAATACACATAGTTAGGTTGCTTTATTAATATTAAAATATACTGTAACTGTTCATTAATTTTTAACTTGTAATAAGATTTTCTCAAGTTCCATACAGAAGACATACAATTTGTGATAAATATTTTTACATCCTATACTTAAAAAAATTAAGGTGTTCTGTCACCATAATTTTTCCTTACATACAGTTTGTGAAATTATGAAAGAGGAAGAATGCCAGAAGATTTTAGTTAAAAAAAAGTAATTATACCCATACTGGAAAAGACTAGATGCATGCAAAAATTAACGAAAATAGTATATAGGAAGATGGAACATCAAATAGAATGGGAATTAGGAGAAGAGAAATTTGGTTTAGGGACAAGAGAAGCAATATTGACTTTGCGGCTAGTTTTAGAGGACAGAATAATAAAACACCGGCCTGTATCACAGCATGTTTAGATTTAGTGTAGATACTGAATACATACAATTTGTACCTTATAAATATTTTTACATCCTATACTTAAAAAAAATTAGTGTTCTAATAATGGTTCTTACATAATTATAAATATCTACCCCTATGGTACATTCAGCTCCATAAATTCTTCAACACACAGAGTAGAAGGAGTGGCTTTAGTAAGAACTTAGTTAGTTCATATTTGAATTTGTTTGGATTTATTTTTAATTGTTTTAACGGAGGTGGGAAGTTTATTAAATATGCTAATGTACACCCTTTTGTATTACGGTTAGAGACTTCCCGTCCTTGTGTAAATTGTTTTTACTTGTGGTATCAAAGTCATGTAAGATATCTGAGTTTAGTGTGAAGAGGTTACTGTTGTTAATAACAAATAACATGGGTGATGAATATCTTTCCCGCCCTGATGCATCGCCCCGAGAATATTATTACACCACCATATGTCATTATAGAGTGGAAATATGCAAAATAAACTAATTTTCTTATTATGTTGGTATCACTACAACTTGTCATAATTCTCCTCTAAGAGCAAAGGTTGTTGCTGCCGCCGCCGAGCCCTAGTTTTCGCATAGGAGAATATTAATATAATGATCCTTCCAGTTTAATTTATTGTCCGTGGATAATATTATACCTAAAAAATTTTGCACATTCAACTTGAGTTTTTTTCACAATTATTTGTTGCTAGTTTTATTATCGAGTTCAAATTTTGGCCCCCTGTCCTTTGTCCGAAACTGCCATGAAGTGTGGTTTTATCACAATTGACTTTGGGGTCTCTCGATATAAATTATTCGGATTAACGAGGATTATTACTTGAGGAACTCGGCTCAGCTACATGTGATGATGCTGTAAGTATATTTTGCATATTTCCATTCTGTTTTATCATACGGTGTTATTATTTCGGGGGGGCAACTCGGCAGGCGTAGACAAGATAACATATTTCGGCTTGTCTTAATGAGCACAACTCTGTTCAAAAAAAGTTAGGTGTATATTTTTTCACCTTGACGTGCCAAATACATCTATTCATAATCGCAAACAGGAGGCGGCACTTATTTTTTGGAATAATTATGATATTCATCCCTTCAACCAATACATGGAGCAAAAGATGTAGCAAAAAACATTGTCAATTTTGCACAGAGAGAGAGAGAGAAAGGTGCGCAATAATTCCAATCTTCAACAGACTACTGCCGCAGTTGTTGTCCTCCTCCGCCCATGACCCAGGTAAATTTAAGTATGAATTATCCTCATTTTTTGCTCAGCAGCCACTCGTCCTCCTTCTACTCGGTTAAAGGAATTTACAGAAGAATCGGAGACGGATTAATCAGTTTTTATATAATGTTGGAATCGCACCCTTTCTATTTGGTTACAAATATTTTTTTTGTTTTTATAAGTATATTTTTATTTTATCTTTTATATAACAAAATAATAATGTGATAAATGTACACACAGACACACACATCCCCTTGAAGCTTGAACTTCTTTACAGGATCTACGGAATACCATTATTATTGTTATTATACACACAAACACACGATGGTTTACAGGTCGTACACTCGACACATTTTAATGTTAAACTAATTAACTCGGTTCATTATCTAACCGAGTAAATACGGCGTTGTGGATAAGCAAATGAAATATATATATATTTTTTGTCACGGAAAACGTAAATTACACTTAACCTGCAAACACATTTCTAGAAACTATTTTGTCGGGATTGTAATACTGTTGGTTGCCTGTAACAATGGCATGTTGCCCAACTGCGACAGTATGGGGAAACTGCGTTTGGTAAAAGAGTAACTTTATTGGTCCATACAATTACATGAATGCAATATATATATATAGGGGAAAATACGGAACTAGTGGACAGTTATTTCCTCCTTTCTGTGATTGGTGCCGTGAAAGGAAGGGGAAACTGCTACTTGACTACAAAAATTTTAAATTAATGGGTTTTAAAAAGCTATATATATATAAAAGGAAGGGAAAACTGCTACTTGACTACAAAAATTTTAAATTAATGGGTTTTAAAAATCTATATACTTGTATAAAAGGAAGGGAAAACTTTCACCGTGTTACAAAAGTTTCGATAATGATGACGAAGGCTGCTATAAATTATTTACTAAGTCGGGGGGAAGGGGCGGGGCTTAATCGTAAGTTTTGGGGGACAACTTTCCTCCTTAGCCGTAAAGTTTACATAAATACACACACACAAAAAAAAACGGAATGAAGTTAAATTAATCAGTTTACGGTCTTACGATTGTATCGTCACCATACGAATTGTAAGATTTAGTAAACGGAGCAGTATACGAGTTAAAGGAATCCCTTTACACAGTGCTTTATTTACTAAAAATGCTATTTTTGGCGACCTGCTTGCGCCCCCTCACCCCCCTTTGCAGTTCTTTTACATACAATTGTAGATTATCGTAAAATAACGTGTGTATATAAATTCTTCCCCTCGGCATGGTGTTTCCCAACCGGGTTCAAAGATTTTAACGGTGACGTTTCGATGGCTTGCTGCCGTCGTCACCGTCATTGGTGCCATTCACCGGGAAAGACCTCGTACTTTAGACGTTCCCTTCAATAATGGGTCATGCTCGGGGTGTTTTTTGGTGTTAATTTTTTTAAAATTACTATGCACCTTAAAATAGTCTATATTTTTCCCTGGTATCATAAGGATTGCTTGTAGTTTGTCGCGGGAGGGGTTGTTTTTTTCTTTCTTTCGATAAGCGATCTCTGACGACAAAGGTTTAACCGGGAGAAATTTCTAAATTGCTGATAAGTAAAAATGTCCCGTGTAGCCTAGGCCAGCGTCCCCCAACCTCCTCCTCCTCTTCTTGTCTCCGGCGAATGAAGCCAAATTACAACTTGTCCAGGACGAAGACTCTGGGGGGTTTGGTTTACGAAGCGGTCATCATTAGGAAGATAAACCACCTGAAATTCAAACACACGAGGATGCAACCAAAAAAATGTCGGTTGCTAATTAGAGGTTCACATTCACAGGGGACTTTCGTCATTAACTAAGGCAGCTGTTGGTCTTCTTTCCAGGCCTTATTCTCTCCACCTACAGCAGTCTTACGTTTTGCAGTTCCACGGCACGATGCAGAACTCCACAGTTAAACGCGTGGAGAATGATGTTTTTTCAAGGTAACGAGGGTCTGAAGTGGTGGTGAATGAAAGTTAAATAAAAAATTTATTTTTTTAAAAAAACTGGTGAATGTGTGGACAGTTAATTGGCAACCAACTTTTTTTTTTGATCCTTGTGTACAAAATAATTTCCAGAAAAAATTTTTCAATATATATATATATATATATATTTAAAGTTCAGTAATTATTTGTAATTGCTTTTGACTATCACACCGACTTCTATCCATTATTTCCGAGTACATGAACGCAGTAAACTGTAGTTCTTATTAAACCGAACTTTGAAATGCAGGTTGTGTGTGGAAAGTACGACACTCGATTCATTCCTTTTGTGCCGAGTATAATAACGGGAGCAGGCGGTGTTGGTTTATAAAATTCTAGGTTGATCGCATTTGAGAATTGTTCCCCCTTCCCCCCCTCCCCCCTCCAGGGGCAATCAATTTTACATAGGAAAAACACTGCCTTAGGGAGATTTTTTTTGGGGGGAATGCATCTGTCAATAGCACTTAAATAACTATATTTTATGTTTGGTTTTTTTCAAATGCTCTTTTTCTTGCCTCGGTTCTTCAGTTTCACTCCTGTAAATGTTTTATCGCGCCGCGGTGATGTTGTAAACGTCTAAATTTTAAATTTGCAGATATACACATCTTGGTGATAACGAGTAGCAGCCTTGTGGGAGGTTTGGGGCGGGGGCGGGGGTTGAGGAAATTCTGTCTGAAGAGGTCTCGGGGGATCGTTCACCATAGTCGTGGGAATTTTTGAAGGAAAGAAAGGGGCGGGGTGGGAATTGTTTTGCGCTCACGGAGGAGCCGAATCTAGCAAGTAATTAAGTTAATTTTAGCTGCACCGCCGTGTGATAGATACGGATTCGGTTTAAGAGTATGTAACGCCGCGTGAGGACTTTGTGAGGCAAAGCTTCGCTGGGAGTGTCATTGAAATATGAAATTACCCTGTTATCCTTCGCCAGCTAGCCTTGCAATTTTATGTCCATCGTGAACGGGTGTAAACTTGTAATTTGAACGTGTTGCCTTGAAGTGGTGATGATGATGAGGAGGAGGAAGAGAAGAAGTGAAAGGAAAGGAAGAGAAGAGGAGAAGGGAAGGGAAGCAATCTTTCCGCTTCCTAACCTTTCTCATCTCAAGGATATCTTAATTACAGTTTGAAGAAATGAAGGCTGAAAAGACTTGTTCTTACACACACACACACACAAGTTAATGTTCCTCCTTCTTTGACTTCATAACAGGTAATCATTTTAAATGTAGCTGAAAGTAAATGCAGGATGATTTCCATATAGTGTTTGTGGTTTTGTTTCAACCTGTTTTTTTTTACTCTGCAAGTAAAAACTTTTAATGATGCGGAGGGGGTGGAAGGGGGTTGGAAATTATCAGACAGTTTTGTGCTGTATGTTGGGTCCTGCCGTTTGTTTGTTTGCTGGTGCTGGTTACTCTGCCGGCCAGGGGTGAAAAATTATTTCTCTCTGAGCGATTTTGATAATATTTTTCCCCCCCGTGGTCGACCGGTCAACGTTGGTAACAAAGAGTTTTATAATGTAAATTTTGATTTCAAAAATATATATGTATTTCTTAGGTGGAACCTTGGGGTAGTCAGTCGGTCGCCTGTCTGCAAAAGTCTGGTGCAGATTTTTTGAAACGTTACAAAAAAAGGTTATATATATATAAACCAAATTTGATTTTTATATAGTTACATTTAAAATAAATTCCATTATATATAATTATATAACAATTATTTTTTTATACATATATAAAAAACAAATTTGTTTTATATTGACAAAATTTTAAACAAATTCGATTATATATATATATATAACAATTATATATATATATATAAATTCTATATATTATATACAATTATTTTTTATATATGTATAAAAACCAAATATGTTTTATGTTGTCACAATTTTAAACAAATTCCATTATATATATATATATATATATATATATATAATTTTTTTATATATGTATAAAAACTAAAATTGTGGCAATATAAGACAAATTTGAAGAAATTCCATTATATATATAAAACAATTATATATATATATATATATATAAACCAAATTTGTTTCACATTGTCACAATTTTAAACAAATTCCAGTATATATATATAGATATATATAATGTTTTAATTAACGTGACAATGTCATTTCCTGACTCCGAAATAATTCAAGTAACCTCTACAAACCACCTCGCAAGGTGTCTACCATCTGTGAGAACCTGGGGTGAGTCACCTACCACCTACTTTCCATCTCTATCTCTCTCCTGTTGTTTCCCTTCCCTATTAACATGTCATTTCCTGACACACACACACATATATATATATATATATAATTGTAACATTTCGACAAATTTCTATCTGATTTTGTCGGTGACTACGGCAAAGCTCCTGCTGAATATGTTTTGAGATCAAAATTAAATTATTGTTTTGGTGGTTATCAATATAACATCATATTAAATGGGGAAAAAAACAGTTGTTGTTGGCAAAACTTAATAAACTAGTTGAAGTTTCATTTTATCTCATTAGACTATAATTTTTAATATATATATAGCTATGTGATTTATAACGTGTAATAATATTAATATAACATCTACAACGTTTTACTTAACTGCAGCTCACGTTTGTACAAAGTTACACGTATTTAAAAATCCCAGACTTCTCCTCCAGAGAACTTAAGATTCATTGTTGCGGCAAAGAACTGTCACTCCGCGCGTCGGCCACTGAAGTTCTTTGCTCCGCTAGTCTTTGAACTTCAATGCACGTTCTTGTTATTTCATTAGACTAAATTTTAACATATGTGTATATATATATACGTGTGTGTACATTATTTTCTTTTTATTTTATTAGACTGTAAATTTTTAACTTAAAAATATGTATAGAAGGGGGCTATTAAGCTAAGTCAAAACGGAATATATATATTTATGTGTGTGTGCGGGAAGGGGGGGAGGGGGGAAGGAACCGCACTGCAAGGAGGAGAAACTGAAAACCCCCGTACGTTTTGCTGACGACATTGCAGTGTTAGGGGGGGGGGGGACGGTTAAATATGTTATGGCGTGACTGACTGTGTACGGAAACTTTCCTCTAATGCGGAGGACTTTGAAAGGGGGGATGATGATAGGCACGGCGAGGGCGCGGTCACGTCTTGTGAAAAATCAGCATCAGGACGGTGGTGGGAAGCAAAAGGGAAGAGAGTGAGGGTGGAATAATGCTGCTGCCAAGGAGGAGGATGGGTCACGAGGAGATGAAAAGGCTTGCGTCTCGGGACTGAATACCACGGCTGTTAATTTGTGGTGGCTAATGGCCCCCGAGCGCGTGTGTGGAGGACAACGCAGCAGTCTACGCAGGTAGACCTTTTTTGTGTTTCTCTTTCATCTCATCATAGGTGTTGTTGTGGTTGTGAAACCCGCCTCGGTGCTTTATAAAAAGAGCGGGGGGGAGGGGAGGGGGGGAGGAGCACCGTAAATCACACCGTCCCAAGGACGAGGCTTTTATGGTCCCTCTCTTCCACTTCTTGCTTGTATTCACCTGTAATGTGTCCATATATATATTTTCTTTTAAACACTTGGGCTGTTGTTGTGATGATGATGATGATGAAACCTCGACGACAACTTCAAAAGAAACTGCCTCTGTTGTTGTTGTTGTGGTGGTATTATTATGGAGTCCTGTAGACCGTGTGACCGGCTGGGGAAGAAACCTCCCCCCCCCCTTTCCCTCCATGCCTAACCTTATCCGTGCGCAAGCCTTTTCATTTACGGTCTCACGCGTGTATATAAAAAAAATTCTTTTTTATTCCGCATCGCAGCCGTCGTCGTCGCCTGATATGATGAGCGTGTTCCATCCTTGGCCCCCCTCCTCCTGCCTCCCTTCCTTCCTGTCATGCTGATTTTTTTTTTGACGAGACCTCGACCCCCTCGTTTCTCGAAAAAGAAAAATAACCACCACCTAAGCCAGGCTCACATACAATTTACTAATGACATTCATCGCAGCCTAGGAATTTTTGAGACGAATGGACGTTTTATAAACTGATGAAAGGTTGCAAAGTCGAAGCAAGGATTGAAGCTGCTGCTGCTCGAGCTTAAATTGAAGCATTCTCTACTTCCTACGGACATGTAAGCTGAAATAAATACAAACTATAAACATGAAATTACGATATGAGCGTGTCTTACACGTTTGGCTCTCATTTGCAAGAGAGCCTGTGAAGGATTCACTCGCTGAGACCTCGTGTCCTTTATTATATTGTCTTCTTCTTCTTCTTGACGTCCACCACTAGCAATCATTGCCTATATTTATATAGTCTAGGCTTTGAGTTTTTTTTACGAACAAAAAACAGCCTCAAAATAAACTGCTCTACGATTTACTTTATAGAGGATAACTGCTACTGTGTGTAAGAGGGGATTCATTCTAACTTCCATGTGTATATTGTAACATGAATAGTTACACGCAACAATGCGGGCCAAGCTTGCGAGTTGCAATTGTCGCAACTCGGGGGCCAACAATGGAGTCTGTCGTCATGGGGTAGGGAAAGGAGAAGGGGAAAGACCACGCCCTGTTCTGAAATGGATTAAAGCTATTAAAATCCACTTTTTTGGTATTTTTATTAAAAAATACCTGGCGCCCAAAAAAGCATTTAAATCCTCGAATACGGAGGAAGACCGGATCTCCTACGATATATATATATATATATATATATATGAAAACAGAAGGAGATGATATTGTGTAAGTAGGTGCGATCCACGGTAATCGGATAAAGCCTTAAATAACATAAATTTAAATATGAAGTTTGCATTCTGAAAAGAATGGGACCAAATCCTATAATGAAATCAAGAAAAAGGCCATTAGCAATTACAGTAAAACAAAAAAACTTGCAACAGGAATTAAATCACAATGCTAAGATTAAACAGGTATAGTTTTGTCGTGAGAAAAAGGGGAGGAGATTCTGGAAAAATTTTCTGGGCCTATTATTGATGTATCCCCTTCAAAGTCGTCCATATTGTTCGCCTCCTATTCTGTTTATAACTTCCTCCTTACTCACTGTTACTCTATGAACCTCATCTCATCCTCCTGTGGCGCCGCCACCACATTTCAAAAGCTTTCCCATTCCCCAACTGCCCCCTGGATCCTACCCTACACGGTGTTTCACCTAAAGAGGTGATGCCACGGGGAGGGGAAAAAAACCCCTAGGAAAACCCGCGTCAGGTCGTGGCAGGGGAGGGAGGGTATCGGGCTACTATTTTTATTGGTTATTTAAATAAATCACGTGACGCGATGCGTGATACATGTGTGTGTGTGTGTGAATGATCAAGAAAGTCGAGCAAGGTCGATCCCGACGTGTGATGTAAAAACTTACACGTGCATTTCAAGGTCACACGTGCTCTTACGCACTTTACCAACCTGACACACACACACACGTACGCACGTAAATATATATATTGCCAACATACGTCTACTTTTGCACGTTTTTTTAAAAAAAGAACGCGTAATTGCGCTGTTCCCATTGAACTCGGTTAAAATTTTTTTCGTTCAAATGTAGTCTCCCTCTCTCTCTCTCTTTCTCTCTCTCTCTTTTGTCTCTTTCTCTCTCTCTTCTGTCTCTTTTCTCTCTTCTGTCTCTTTTCTCTCTCGTTTCTCTCCTTCTCTTTTTCTCTCTCTTTCTTTCTTCTCTTCTTCATTTTCTCTTTTGTCTCTTACGCTCTCTCTTCTGTCTCTTTTCTCTCTCTCTTCTGTCTCTTTTCTCTCTCTCTTCTGTCTCTTTTCTCTCTCTCTTCTGTCTCTTTTCTCTCTCTCTTCTGTCTCTTTTCTCTCTCTCTTCTGTCTCTTTTCTCTCTCTCTTCTTCTCTTGTTCCTTCTCTCTCTTCTTTACTTTTTCTACTCTCTCTATGTCTCTTTTTCTGTCTCTTTTTCTTCTCTTTGTTCTTTTCTCTCTCTCTTCTGTTCCTTTTCTCTCTCTCTGTCTCCTCTTCTCTCTCTCTGTCTCCTCTTCTCTCTCTGTCTCCTCTTCTCTCTCTGTCTCCTTCTCCCTCTCTCCTGTCCTCTCACTCTCTCCTTTCTCTCAGACCTCTCTCTCCTTCTTCGACTCTCTCGTCTCTTCTCTCTGACTCTCTCCTTCTCTCTGACTCTCTCTCTCCTCTCTGACTCTCTCTCCTTCTCTCCGACTCTCTCTCTCCTTCTCTCCGACTCTCTCTCTCCTTTCTCTGACTCTCTCTCTCCTTCTCTCTGATCTCTCTCTCTCCTCTCTGACTCTCTCTCCTTCTCTCCGACTCTCTCTCCTTCTCACTTTTCTCTCTCTCTTTTCTCTCTTTTCTCTCTCTTTTCTCTCTTTTCTCTCTCTTTTCTCTCTCTTTTCTCTCTCTTTTCTCTCTCTTTTCTCTCTCTTTTCTCTCTCTTTTCTCTCTCTTTTCTCTCTCTTTTCTCTCTTCTGTCTGTTTTCTCTCTCTCCCTTCTCTGTCTCGTTTCTGTCTCTCTCTCCTCTGTCTCTTTCTGTCTCTCTCGCTCTGTCTCGTTTCTGTCTCTTTCTCCTCTGTTTGTTTCTGTCTCTCTCTCCACTGTCTCGTTTTCTGTCTCTCCTCTCCTCTGTCTCTTTCTGTCTGTCTCTCTTTCTCACACACACATATATATATCTTTTTTTATCGATCATCGTCTTGGTTCGGTTCGTGTTTGATTTCATCTGTAATGCGCCCCGCAATGTTCCACTGCCCACCCCCCCAACTTTGTTGATGCTGTGTGATTTTTCCAGGATGGGTTAATGTTTATGTATAATTTATGAATATCCTCTTCCCCCACACCCCACCAGTCTGGAATACCTTCACTTCTATTTACTCCCTCGTTCCTCCCACCACTCCCCCCCCAAAAGTCCTCCTTCTCCCCGTCACCTCACTCTCTCTCATCTCCCCCCCCTATTTCTTATAAAAAACCGTAGCGTTAAGCCATGCGTTGTTTTGGTGGTGATTATTTTCTCTCCCAAACGTGACACCGTGTAGTTCTAAATCGTTAGTGGAGGGGGAAGGGGAGGAGACACAAGAATTGCCAAAATTTGAAAAAGAAATAAAATTAAATCGACACGTCAGATAAACAGTGGTGATATATTACCAATATTTTATTTTCATTGTTGTTTTTGATTTCTTATGTTATCTCATATTAATTGTATAAATTTCAGTATATGGAAATGTGCACACTGAGAAATATGTAAAGATAAACATTTATATATATATATAATATATTATTATTTATAAGTATGGCATACTCTTGAAAAACTTGTTTAAGTAAATTAGTTTAATCGATTACTACAACATATAGTAAATCAGGTCAAAGATAAATTGCGTAAAAGCAAAAAAGAAATGTAAAATCAAAAATATTTTCTCCCCTTCCCTTCCTTGTTTTACTTTAACAAAATAATCCCAACTATTCATGGTTTGTAAACTTTCTTTTTTTTTAAAAAGAATATATATATTATAAATTATAAAGAGGGAAAAGCCTCGTAAACCTGCGTTCGCTCATCCGTTTTCTGGTCCCTTTCCTTTATTATTATAATTTTTTTGGTAATTATTATTATTGTCATTTTTAGAGGGGAAGAAATTTTTTGGGTGTAGTCGTCGTCAGCCCGCTCCCCCTCCCCCTTATTTCTGACCGGGCTCTTGTACAGTGCCCCCAAAGTCTAGTCGTCGTCGTCGTCGTTCCCCCCTCTTCCCCTCCCCCCCTTTTTATTTTCCTCCTCTTCTCTTCTTCACTCATCCTATCATCGCCGAGTGGTTCCCCATTTAGTTTCGCCTTCGTTCCCCCCTCCCCTTCCCTTCCCTTCCCCCCCCCGGTATTGTATATATCACACACAGGTCTAGATTGTACTTTTCTTTGATGTCCTGATTTATGAAGTGTAACAGCGGCGACCTCCTCGCATCATCATCATCATCCCTATTACCTGTTCAGCCCCTCCCCCACCAGTTTTATTTCCCCCCCCCGTTTCCTATTTTATATTCCCCTTCCCCTCCCCCCTCCTCCTCCTCCCGCCCCACCTCCATTTTTTCTTTTCCTTTTTAGTAAAAAATAATTGTTTCACTCTTAAGACGGATTTTATTTTCATCCTATCAAATTTCTGTCCGCTGATGATATATATATATAAGATGGTTCTCTATAAAAATTTTTCCCCCTGTCGCCTCAAAAGAAAACTTCCGATTGACCTCATCCTTCCTTCCCCCTCCCTCCTCCCTCCCCCCTGTTCATCACCACCCCTAACCCCCCCACTGCTCTACCATCATCACGACCAACACATCCTCATTAATCCTCCAAAAATCGGTTCACTGCCTGTCAATCCCTCACCCCTCAGGTACTCGCAAAAATAAATAAACATAACCGATTCTCCTCCTAAAGTGGGTTAATTAAATGGATTAACCCATCTTCACGTTATCATGTTGATTATATACCCTCTTTTTTTTAAAATAAAATACTGTATATATACTGTATCGTTATCGTCATAACTAGATAATAATCATCTGTACGATAAAAGTTTTAAAAATAATTTTTTTTTATTGTCGGAATGATGTAAATAAACTAACTGTGCGTTGCTCTGTGAACAAAGATCTTATTTCAATAAGTTGTAAATTACGAAACATGACATTACAACTACACTCACACACACACACACCATTTACCTGTAACAACACAAAGAAACTACATTAAAAGTTATCTTTTTTTTATTTTTTATAAATTAGTCGATTCCGTGTAAGTTCACTCGCTCGCAGTTAGCCACATAACTCCATATTGGATGGATTCTTCCCCCTGATTGCGAGCGGCGAAGTTTGAAATTACAAATTGAAGAAATACGTTTTCTTTACACACACACACACATATATATATATAATTTTTTTTATACCCAAAATCTGCTTGAAGAGCGATTTCGTCATCCTCGGTGGAGAACGAGATTTAATTTCAGAATCGGCATTCGGAAAAAGCCAAGAAGAAGAAGAAGATTATTTTTCGGGGGGTGGGCCCCGATTACAGTGCCCTGCGGTACGCCAGACGTGATTTCAATCAATAGGATCGGACAGGTTCTTCTTCATTCATTCATAAATAAATGAGATGCGGGGGGGGGGAGAGGGGATATATATATTTTTGAAGGAGGGAGGAAGAACGGGATCTGACGGTGTAACGTTTGTTTAGATTTAGATTTATTGTTGTTGTTGTTTGTTTCCATTAATCCTCCTCCTCCTCGGCTGAGGAAATAGGGATAGATACGTACGTACGTTCATAATACATTAAAAATTAAAAACGAACAAAATAAAAGTACACAATTAAAGACGAGTAAACTTGAAAATAAAAGAAAATGTGTGTGTGTGTAGGCAAAAGTCAATATAAACACAACACCAGGGGGGGGACAGACACACACACAAGCAAGCAGATTTAGGTAGGAAGCTTTAAAGGGAGGGGATGAAGGGGAGAGGAGGGTGGGAGGGAGGGATTACTGAAAAACTAGAGAGAGAGAAAACTTAAAAAATAAAACAAACAAGCAGCTATTAAAACATGCGGAACCGAGAGGCCGAACGCAAAACTCTACGCTGAGCTCGGATCATTTTAAAACCAAATTTTCACTGAATTCCGGTTAACGAAATAAAATTTGGAAAAAAAAATCTGGTACAAAAAAGTCGAGTAAGACGCGGAAACCAATAGAGAGAGAGAAATAGAGAGAGAGAGAGAAAAATAAAGAGAGAAATAGAGAGGGAGACAGAGAGAAATAGAGAGAGACAGAGAGAGAGAAATAGAGAGAGACAGAGATAGAGAGAGACAGAGATAGAGAGAGACAGAGATAGAGAGAGACAGAGATAGAGAGAGACAGAGATAGAGAGAGACAGAGATAGAGAGAGACAGAGATAGAGAGAGGGATAGAGAGAGACAGAGATAGAGATAGAGAGAGAGACAGAGATAGAGAGAGAGACAGAGAGAAAGAGAGAGAGACAGAGAGAAATAGAGAGAGAGACAGAGAGAAATAGAGAGAGACAGAGAGAAAGAGAGAGAGACAGAGATAGAGAGAGACAGAGAGAGATAGAGAGACAGAGAGAGATAGAGAGACAGAGAGAGATAGAGAGACAGAGAGAGATAGAGAGAGACAGAGATAGAGAGAGAGAGAGATAGAGAGAGAGAGACAGAGAGAAAGAGAGAGACAGAGAGAAATAGAGAGAGAGACAGAGAGAAATAGAGAGAGAGACAGAGAAATAGAGAGAGAGACAGAGAAATAGAGAGAGACAGAGAAATAGAGAGAGAGACAGAGAAATAGAGAGAGAGACAGAGAAATAGAGAGAGAGACAGGGAGAAATAGAGAGAGATAGGGAGAAATAGAGAGAGAGACAGGGAGAAATAGAGAGAGACACAGAGAGACAGAGAGAAATAGAGAGAGAGGCAGAGAGAAATAGAGAGAGACAGGGAGAAATAGAGAGAGAGACAGGGAGAAATAGAGAAGAAAGAGAGAGATAGAGAGAGAGAGAGATAGAGAGAGAGAGAGATAGAGACAGAGAGAGAGATAGAGAAGATAGAAAGAAGAGAGGGAGAGAGATAGAGACAGAGAGAGAGATAGAGAAGAGAGAGAGATAGAGACAGAGAGAGAAAGATAGAGACAGAGAGAGAGAGAGACAGAGAGAGAGATAGAGACAGAGAGAGAGATAGAGAAGAGAGAGAGATAGAGAAGAGAGAGATAGAGACAGAGAGAAATAGAGAGAGAGGAAAAAGGAGGTAATTAAGATCTCTGAACCGTATTGAAGATAAGTAAAGACCGACCCCCTTCGAAAACACACGTGCGTGTAGTGTTAGTTAGTCCAGTAATGGAGCATGTGTGGGTGAATAGAAAGGAAGGATAGGCTAGAGGAAAAGAACAGACACACACAAGGACACAAAATGGATGACCTTGATCAATATTGAGGTGTTTTTTGTTGTTGTGGTAGCCTTTGGCTGAGTGTGTTTGACCTTGCTTGTGCCAGCCACACACACACACACTATTAACTTCACCAAATTGGACCTCCACGTACCCCTGTGGTTTGGTAATAGCGTCGGCCGCAGACCCCGTTCCATTGGTTTTTATTCCTCCTCCTACAGAAGGTACGCTGTCAAGCAGACCTTGTGGTAATGGTCTGATCCTCCATGCTGACCTGTCTTGCGCAAGCCTTCTCATCCTTATCGTTCTCCCCCTCTACTGTTGAGACCCCTCGAGGTGACCTGTTAACCCGAGTTAGAATAGTTACCCCGTCAAACCTCCCCCCCATCTTTCCCCAGCAACTCCCGCTGTCCACGTTCCGCTCCCACTACCGCTTTTCCCCAATATTCACGCTTATATTGGTCGTCGTATGTTAGTGTAAATTCCTACTCTATTAGGGCACAATTCCTTTCAACTTCCTCCTCCACCAGCCTAACAGCCTCTGCTGTTATTCCACTGATCACCAAACGCAATCACATTGGGGTTTTCCCCTCTGTTAATCGTCTTGTTGTTGAACTGTTCCTCCAGCACCACGTTCATGCCACTTACTACGGCTTCCAAGAATGTTTTTCCCCCCAAAGTCTTTTTTCCGCCCCCCACGAGTCTTTTTTTTCTCCACCCCCACGAGTTTTTTTATCTCCTTCCCGAGTCTTTTTCCCCCTTCCGAGTCTTTGTCCCCCCCTTCAGTCTTTATTTCCCCCTATTTTTTCCCAACCCTCCGAGTTTTTTTCTCCCCCCTCCCTTTAGTCTTTTCATTTCTTCTCCTTGCATTTCGATTCCCTTTTCCATATTCATTTTCGACGTTCTTTGTCGCCCGTTTCTATATGCAAGTTTAAGACATGCTCGTCTTACTCCTCCTCTCTTCTCTTTCTTGCCTTTGAATCGTAATTACTCGTGACCGCGATGTGCAGAGGTTACGGATGACTCTTCTTCTTCTTCCCCCTTTCGGAAATCTTTAACAGTGTGTGTTCCAGTTCACGTTGCCTCAAGTCTTTTTCCCTGAACGTCTAAACGCCTTGGACCTAGTCCCGTTATTTATTTTTTTTATCCCGTCCTGTGAATTATAACTGTTAGAGTTCTATTAGAGTGTAATTGTGGGAAACTGCGGAATAACAAAGGCTCATGGATTGGGAAGGAAGTTAAAGGAACTCTGCAACTAGAGTAGGACAGCAACAGGCGAGGAAGGAAGTGTGAACGTGAGGAAATGTTGGTATGAAGAAGCGTGGACGACACGAGTTGGTTGGGAGAAGGGGAAAGGAACCAGAAGCCAAATGCGGCGGTGACGTAGGAGGACGAGAATAGGGCGGATAGAATCAGAAACGAGGGAAGTTGTAAACAGAATAGGGGAGAGGAAGACAGAACAATACGGAGGAGGTTGAAGGGATGATAGCTTAACAGGGCCACTTTTTAAGACACGAGGGTCTTGTTAAATTTAGCGTTAGAGGGAAGTGAAAAGATGGTCAAGGGATGGAATACGCTAGGCAGATTAGGGGAAGACGTGGGTTGAGCTAATTTTTGATTAAATGAAAAGGCTTGCGCCAGTGTTTTTTTCGGCGTGGACGAGACCGGTGTTAGGAGCGAATGCCACAACAACAACAACAACATTAAAAATCTTGTAGTTTTTGACAATTCCTTTTCTCCTCGGTAGATTTCACTAACTGTCCTGTTGAGGTAAATTTAATTTGGGTTGTTTATTGTAAGTTGGATAGCCTGTTTTTTCTCCCTCAATTGGTTGTGTAAGTAAATACCTGCCTGAACTTCTCTTTTTTCTCTCTTCTCTCTTTTTTTCTCTCTCTTCTCTCTTTTTTCTCTCTCTTCTCTCTTTTTTCTCTCTCTTCTCTCTTTTTTCTCTCTCTTCTCTCTTTTTTCTCTCTCTTCTCTCTTTTTTCTCTCTTCTCTCTCTTTCCTTTCTCTCTTCTTTCTTTCCTTTCTCTCTTCTCTTTCTTTCTCTCTCTTCTTTTTTCTCTCTCTTCTCTCTTTTTTTCTCTCTCCTCTCCTTTTTTCTCTCTCCTCTCCTTTTTTCTCTCCTCTCTTTTTTCTCTCCTCTCTTTTTTCTCTCCTCTCTTTTTTCTCTCCTCTCTTTTTTCTCTCCTCTCTTTTTTTCTCTCTTCTTTCTCTCCTCTCTCTTTTTTCTCTCCTCTCTCTTCTTTCTCTCCTCTCTTCTTTCTCTCTCCTCTCTTCTTTCTCTCTCCTCTCTTCTTTCTCTCTCCTCTCTTCTTTTTTCTCTCTCCTCTCTTTTTTCTCTCTCCTCTCTTTTTTTCTCTCTCTCTCCTCTCTTTTTTTCTCTCTCTCCTCTCTTTTTTTCTCTCTCCTCTCTTTTTTTCTCTCCTCTCTCTTTTTCTCTCTCTCTCTTTTTTCTCTCTCTCTCTTTTTTCTCTCTCTCTCTTTTTTCTCTCTCTTCTCTCTTTTTTCTCTCTCTTCTCTCTTTTTTCTCTCTTTTCTCTTTTTTCTTTCTCTCTTCTCTCTCTTTCCTTTCTCTCTTCTCTCTCTTTCTTCTTTCTCTCTTCTCTCTCTTTCTCTCTTCTCTCTCTTTCTCTTTCTCTCTCTCTCTCTTCTTTCTCTTCTCTCTCTTTCTTCTCTCTCTTTCTATTTTCTCTCTCTTCTTTCTTTCTATTTCCTCTCTCTTTCCTCTATTCTCTTCTCTCTCTTTCCTCCTCTCTCCTCTTCCTCTTTCCTCTTCTTTCTCTCCTCTCCCCTCTCTTCTTTCCCTCTTCTTTCTCTCCCCTCTCTCCTTTCCCTCTTCTTTCTCTCCCCTCTCTCCTTTCCCTCTTCTTTCTCTCCCCTCTCTCCTTTCCCTCTTCTTTCTCTCCCCTCTCTCCTTTCTCTCGTCTCTCTATCTATTTATCTATCTCTCTCTCTCCTGTGTTAAGTTGCCGCACATGTGAGAAGATTGACGTGTTTTTTTCTGATGACGTAACGACTTCCTGCGTTACAAGAACAAGAAATTTACTTTGATTTGGCCTTGTATGGAAAAAAGTTGAAATGAAAGGAGTTTAAGGAGCAGCGGTTGCGAAAGAGAGAAAAAAGCGTCACGAGTGAGTGAGTCAGCCTCTTTTGTCTGTTTTATTCAATTTAAATTTGAAATGTTGAGCGTGACGACGTTTCGTCCTTGTTGTTGAGTGTAGAAGTGAAGCCGCGCACACAGGAGATAACTGTTAATGGCGTTGTTGTTGCCGGAACGGAAAGTTTCCGCGGGAGGTAAAAAGGGAAGCCGTGTAGCAGCTGAGGCGTGAGTGACGCAGTTGGCGGCCTTGAGCAGGTCGACGAACTCTCACACATCAACACGTTCAAGTGGGTGGGTTAAACCTCATCATCATCATCATTACCATCATACAGTCTCTCTCTCTCTCTCTCTCTCTCTCTCTCTCTGTGTCTCTTGTTTTCTCTCTTCTCTCTGTGTCTCTCTTTCGCTCCTCTCAGTATGTGCGTGTGTGTTTCTCTGTCTCTCTCTCTGTGTTTGTGTGTTTGTGTGTTTGTTTCTTCTCTCTGTCTCTCCTCTCTCTCTGTGTATGTGTCTCTTCTCTATGCGTGTGTCTCTGTCTGTGTGTTTCTGTCTCTCTCTCTCTCTCTGTGTGTGAGTCTGTCTCCTCTCTCTCTCTCTCGGCTTCTCTTCTCCCTCTGCGTCTCTTATCCTCTCCTCTCTTTCTCTCTGCGCCTCTTATCCTCCCCCCTTCTGTTATCTCTCTCTCTCTCTCTCTCTCTCTCTCCCAATAGTGCAAGTCATGGGAAATGGTAACGTCTGTGGCGCGCGTCAACGACAATACACACACAGGCAGAGATGCGCGCGCATCATCATCATCATTAAGGTAAAAGAAAGCAGACGGAAGAATGAAGGCATAATGCTTAAGATGGGAGGAGGGGGAAATAAATCTGGAACAAGATAGAGAACGTCCTTCTTCTCTACAGTTGGAATATATAAACGGATTTGTCCCTCCTGTAGAGAAGGACTCTACACTGCAGTTGCTTTCTATTCCTCCTGAGGTTAATGGATCGCTTCCCGACCCTGCTGTGTGTTTGTCTCCGCGGGAAAGGAATGTAACGGGCAGGGAAGGTTAAAGACACATCACTCTCTCTCTCTCTCTCTCTCCTTATCTCTCTCTCTCTGTCTCTCTCTCTCTTTCTCTCTCTTTTCTCTCTCTCTCTCTCTCTCCCTCTTTCTCCACGTTGCGCAACGCAGCGCCAAACTGTAGCTGTGACGTCACAGCGCCAGGCCAATTACCCGCCTTCCAGTCACGCGTAAAGGCCAACGGGAACACGAGGCCAGTGGTGTTGCTGGGACTCGGCGGACATCTTGTATCCACGCGGGTGTTTATTTTGTTGTTGTGATATGGCGAGAGCCTCTCCATGCTAACCCTGACATCCTCCCTCCCTCCCCAATCTGCTTAGACGTATTCCATCCCCGGCCTCCTCCCCTCACTTCCCTGTAATGCTCAACCACATGGCCTATGAAATCTATCCCTTCCATGTTTTTTTCGCTCTTTCTGCTCGGAGCTTCCTGGTTAGTCACCCTATCCACCTCATCTCGTCTCAAAAGGTTCTGTTCTTTTCCTTCCCCCCCCCCCCCCGTCCACCTTTCTCTCTATGCCAACGTTTTTAGCGACGATTGTAGGAATATTCACACTTATATTAATCCGTGAGTAACTCCCTCTTCCTTGCCATCCTGAGCTGTCTCACTCTAGTACTAGAATTCCTTGACTTCCCAGTCTAACAGCAGCCTTCGTCGTTACACTGTATCCTGTCACCCTGTGTTTCCCTCTATTAATCCTCGTGTTGAGATCTTCGCGTTCAAACCGTTTATTATTGTGGTTCCCAGGTCTCCGTCTGACTCCCCTAATAATACAGTATATCAGCAAACCATAGGGATTTTTATTCCTCCTCCTTGCAGTACGATTTCTTTTCTATATTCCATTTCAGCTTTATTCATCGCCTATTTCTCTCTCCCCCTTTTTTCTCTCTCCCCCTTTTCCTCTCTCCCCCTTTTCCTCTCTCCCCCCTTTTCTCTCTCCCCCTTTTCCTCTCTCCCCCTTTTTTCTCTCTCCCCCTTTTTTCTCTCTCCCCCTTTTTTCTCTCTCCCCCTTTTTTCTCTCTCCCCCTTTTTTCTCTCTCCCCCTTTTTTCTCTCTCCCCCTTTTTTCTCTCCCCCTTTTCCTCTCTCCCCCCTTTCCTCTCTCTTCTCTCTCTCTCTCTCCCCCTTTCTATTTCTCTCTCTCCCCCTTTCTATTTCTCTCTCTCCCCCTTTCTATTTCTCTCTCTCCCCCTTTCTATTTCTCTCTCCCCCTTTCTATTTCTCTCTCTCCCCCTTTCTATTTCTCTCTCACCCTTTCTATTTCTCTCTCTCCCCCTTTCTATCTCTCTCTCTCCCCCTTTCTATCTCTCTCTCTCTCCCCCTTTCTATCTCTCTCTCTCCTCCTTTCTATCTCTCTCTCTCCCCCTTTCTCTCTCTCTCTCCCCCCCTTTCTATCTCTCTCCCCCCCTTTCTATCTCTCTCCCCCCCTTTCTATTTCTCTCTCCCCCCCTTTCTATTTCTGTATACACACATACATACATATAATATATAAGTTTATCTTACTCCTTTCTTGCCCTTCAATTCTAATCACTGCTGACTGTCCTGTAGAGGTGTTATGTATCAGCCTCCTTTCTTGATATTTTATTCCTGTCTTCAAAATCCTTAATAGCGTGTTCCAGTTCACATCTTGAATGGCTTTCTCTAAATCTACAAATTCCATGAACGTAGTTATTATTATTTTTTCTCACCCTGTCGTGTGAAAATTAGACGCAGGGTCAATATTGGTTCTCTTGTCCCTCCCCTACACTGTTCCTCCCAAAACCAAACTGATCTCCTCCCAACTCTAATTCTATTTGCCGTATTTTTTTTTCTTTTAACCTTCCAAAAGTAAAGGTTGTTTTAATAAGAAGCTCATCGGGCAATAGTTGGTGCCCGGCAGTTCCTCACGACTCCCCCCCACCCCAACCCCCCTATGCTGTGGTTCCTCCCATCTCTTGCCCTAGACTGAGAGAGGGAGAGAGACAGATCAAGCGAGGCAGAGGGGGAGGTATGGAGAGGCAGAGACTGAGGGAGATGAAAGATAAAGAGAGAAATGTGGTCTTAATATTTTTAACAACAATATTTTTAGAAAATAGATAAATAAACTGTGGCGATGGGGGGGGGAGGAGGAAAGGAGACCAATTTGGAGGTCATTTCGACTGCAAATTTTGCTGAAAGTTGGCCAAAAGGAAAAAAAAAATTTGAAGCCTTACTTTGAGACAGACTTAACTATAAATTTTAAGATATTTTGTGCAAGTTGGTATTTTTAGGTCAGCTGTTTGTGAACCAGGGACAAGCTTTAATTTTAACTAGCATCGTAGGACCCATATTGCACGTAGGGTAGGGTGGAGACTTACCTACTGTGACATATGTACACACACACACACACACACACATATATATATAGACTTTTTAACTACAAATTCTTCCACATTTGCCCTAGGATCTTTTTCCCTGTGTCAGTGTTTGCGTACCAAGCTTTTATCAATTTGCGTGCACAAGTCTTTGCAAAAGAATGTACAAGCACGTAGTCTAAGTCGTACGTCTCTCTGGTTCCAGATTAACCGTTCCCCGCCAGCCAACCGGTTGCAAGATGACGCAACAAAACCCCACCATCTCGGAGTTCCTCCGAGGGAAGACGGTCTTCGTGACCGGAGGCACGGGCTTCGTGGGCCTGGCGCTCGTCGAGAAGCTCCTGAGGACCACCGAGGTGAAGGACGTGTACCTGCTCATGCGCCCCAAGAAGGGGAAGCGCGTCGAGGAGAGGCTGGAGGAGCTCACCAAGAACCCGGTGAGTCCATTACAATCAAAATCGTGAACAAAAGTTGAACAGAGAGAAAATATTTGTACTTTAATTCTGTAGGCAAAAAAAATGGTCAGAAACAAATTATTTATCTATTAAATTTCCTTTGCCTAGAACCAAAAATAATCCAGAAAGTTGTTATAATCACAAATAGCACAAAGATTTATTAAAAAAGCTGTGCGCGAGGCACGAACTGTCTCCGAGGCTTGTTGTTGAACTACCCAACAATTTTAATTCTGACCAATTTTAGCAGTAATTTTTCGCCTACGTTGTTTGAGGTACAACCGGAACAGTTATAAAATTTGTTTTAAATCAAGCTGGCTTTTATGGTAACACTGAATGTTGCCCAGTTTCATTTTTTTGTTGTTGCTGTGAAATTTGGACTGTAGGACTCCTTTGTCGCAGGTGTTTGAGAGGCTGAGGAAGGAGAAGCCCAAGGACACCTTCTCGAGGCTGCAGGTGGTGGCCGGGGACGTCTCCGAGGAGTCCCTGGGCCTGAGCGAGGCGGACCAGCGAACGCTGGCGTCCAAGATGCAGATAGCGTTCCACTCCGCCGCCACGCTGGACTTCCAGACGCCGCTCAAGCCCACGGTCCAGACCAACCTGCTGGGCACGAGGAGGGTCATCAAGCTGTGCGAGCAGTCCCCGAACCTCGAGGCAAGCTCCTGTTGGTCCGGGGAAGGCTGAGCTGTTGGCCCCCCCAGGGGCGCTAGCTTTTGGGCGCGGTTTCTTTTGAAACTAGAGTAAAATTAAAGGTTGTTCCTGGTTCATAAACATCAGACCTGAAACTACCAAAGTCTTAAAATTTATAGTTAAGTCGGTCTCAAAGTAAGGCTTCGATTTTTTTTCTTTTTTGGTCAACTTTCAGCAAAATTTGAAGTTGAAATGGCCTCCAAATTGGTCTGCCTTCCTTCCCCCATTGCCACAGTATATTTATTTTCTATAAATATTGTAGTTAAAAATATTTCTCTCTATCTTTTATCTCCCTGAGTCTCTGTCTCTCCATTTCTCTCCCTCCCAGCCTCTGCCTCTCTTCATCACGCTGTATCTCTCTCCCCCCACTCCTACTCCCCTCCCCCTCCCCGTCCTCTCTCGCTCCCTCAACCCTCTCTTCAACTCTCCCCCTCTATCTCCCGCCCCTCTCATCGCCTCCATCCACTCACCTCCCTCCCCCCCGTCCTCCATCTCTCGTCTCTCTCTCTCATCTCTATCCACCTGTCGGTAATGGGAGGGTTTCGTGAAGGAGCAACGAATAATGAATAATTTCATGCCGCCGGCGACAATATTTCTGGAAATTGTGCGGCCCGGCAATATTGGTTTTGGATGCAGCCAGGCATGTGGGACCTTACGTAATTGTATTGTTTTGTGTTTTCACACATGGTGACCACTACTACAGGGTGGGCCTTTGCCGCGTGGCGGCAAGGTTGTTTTATATATTATATACAAATATAATACTTATACTGGAATAACAGAAAGTGAATCGTCGTCACTATTGATCGATCTCAACACACACATCCAGCTCCAGCCAGGCAACACAAAATCAAATAATAAAATTTCATTCAAAGAAAAATATAACTTCCATCTTTTCTTTGCTGTGTTTATATCATTGTAATTTTTTTCACACCATTCAATGACTCGTATAATTTGCCTTTGCGGTCCGACAGTTTAACATCTAAACCTATTAAACTTTACACCTCTTAATTTAATTTAAATAATGCAAAAAAAGATAATAAATGTAAATGACATATTCGCGAACCAAAAGATATTTCTGTTTACTACCAGGGATATTGCTAAAATACCAGAGACTTTGCTTATGTGCAAATTAATACTATTTTTAAAAAGAAAAGAAATGCACGGTAACGTGTACATATGTCACGTTACACGCGTGTTGCAATAAATGTATATATATCCCGCCCAGGTCTAGCCGCATTTCCCGCTAGTCCAAAAATTAACTAGTTCCTATTAGAGCATCATTAGTTGTGATATGGAATTAAAGAAAAGGAGAACCTGTATTGGACCTTTTTGCATATTTTCGACTCCGCTAGTTGCAGTATGGGGGCAACGTTGCCGGACTTTGGGCCACGATTGCCGCCCACATATTGCCATGAAAAGTTGCTCCTTTACCGGTCGCCCCCCTTCATGATCCGGCAACAGTTGCACTAAAACTGCCGTCAAATTTGTCGTGTATATAATGTGTCAACTCTTAACCAGGCCCGCCAATAACTAACTCAAAGTCTCCCGCAGGTGATGGTCCACGTCTCGAGCGCTTACGTCAACAGCGACAAGACGAACGTCGACGAGATCCTGTACCCTCAGCCCGGTGACGTGGAGAAGGTCATCGAGGTTGCCGCGACCCTCTCCGATGAGGCCGTGGACGAGATGACTCCCAAGTGAGTGTATTTTTTTTTGGTCGGATAACATAAGGGGGGGGATTCAGGGTTCTGAACAGATCTTTAATATGTCACGTCCCTCCTGTGGTAATGTTGCTTGGCTGTCACTAAAAATATACAGTCGTTGTATGATGTGACGGTGTCTCACACTTTCCAAACGTTGGCCCCGATTGAGGGCCATATGGTATGGTATTATATATTATGGTACCACATATTATGGATATATAATTATGGTACGGTAGTGTTTCAGAAATATATGGCAGCTCTGGATAATTTTAGGTTTTTCCCCATGACGACTGCAATTTTGTTGTTTCCTAAAAATAATTATTTTGTTGTTTGGTCCTGATTCAGGCTCCTGGGCACCCTTCCGAACCCTTACACCCTGACCAAGAATCTCGCCGAGCACGAGGTGGCCAAGGCGAACAGACTCTTCCCCGCGGCCATCGTTCGTCCCAGCATGAGTGAGTATTTTTGGTTGTGGAGTGGCGGCTGACCGACCGACCAACTAAATCTGTTCTTCCCTTTGTGTCGGCTGGACTCGCGTTAACCAGCGACATGTCTGCCGCGCACGTGTGAAGTAAATTATGAAAGAGCCGAAGCAGGGGTGTGGTTCCCCTCCGGTTTATGGAGCCTTGCGAACTGAATGATGACTTCGTACACCGCCGACAAATGCTTGATCGGTTTTAGAATAGAGTAGTTTATTTTCTGTTTTAACCTGCTTGGGCATTATAGTATTTAGCAACTAAAGAACACATTGCTGTTGGTGCTGTGGGACATACCCACCATGAATGCAATTGTGAGTAATTGACGTTATCGAACTGCCACTTTTTAAATAACCCGGTTTCGACCCTCAGTCACCGCCGCCTGGAAGGAGCCGATACCGGGCTGGACCTGTTCCAAGAACGGGCCCACGGGCTTCATGCTGGGCGCTTCCAAGGGCGTGGTGAGGCGGCTCCCGGCCAGCCCGGACCTGGTTACCGACTACATTCCAGTCGACATAGTCGTGAACAACCTCATCGCCGCCGCCTGGTACTCGGCCACTAACAAGTGAGTACGCCGGGCACATGTGCGGCGCTCGCCCTTCCACCTCCATGTGTGTAGGACGTGAGGACCTTGTGTGTGTGTTTGTTTCAGGCCCGACGCCGTGCAGGTGTACCACGCCACGTCTAGCTCCTACAACCCCTTCCGCTGGGGCCTCGTCCAGAACCACGTCAACACCATTCTGCACAAGTACCCGCTCAAGTCTGCCGTCTGGTACCCGCACCTGAAGCTGCTGCCCAGCCTCCTGCTGTTCCGCATCTCGGCCCTCTTCGTGCACATGATCCCCGCCTACATCCTGGACACGGTCACGAGGATTGCCGGCGGGAGGCCCATGTGAGTCTCGTTTTACACACAGGTTTGGGTGGTGTGGGGTTCCTCCGCAGATTCTTGAACCGAAGCGCGTAAACCTCGGTTTAGAATCTGTTCACAAGTTCAAATAAAAACCAAAATTATGTTTTATTAATTTACACTGTCAATTATTATTTGTAACCTGAAAAGGATCTCTCGTCTCAGGTGACAATGTAAGATCGGAAATTTATTTATACCGGGGGATCCTTAAAAAAAAAAACGACTCGACCACACCGGTTTGTCTCTCTCCGATACATTTTCCTGTACACCAGTTGTCACCTCTGCAGTTATTCAAATTTGACAGGTCGTGTCTTATGTGCTTGCAACCTTTAATTTGGACAGGGACACGTCGCCATCAACTTTCCTCTGCGAATCTGTAACGCGGGTGGTCGCCCCGTTGTTTTAAAAGTGGCCCAAACCGTCTACATAAATTTAAAGCCAAATTAGAAAGGGAAGCCAAAATCATATGCTTGATTATTCCTTAAACCAATCAACTCCGATTTAAATACCGCTTATGTAAACAAATTGTGCTCCCAAGTGAATATCAATGTATTTTTCACACTTAAATGTCACAAGAAATCGCGCAATCCGACACAAGCGTCACGTCGATGGATTTGAAAAGCCCAGTTCCGGGTGAAGCGAACGTTGTGCCATCTGAGGTGAAATGGGTTAAGAAGGGGTTAATGAATGGAAGTTCTTTTAAAAATTCATTAAAAAGTGAGAGTTTTGTTATTGCAGGGTTCCTTGAAAGCCTGAAAAAAATTACATCAAGTATATGGCTATCTGGTTACAACGTGAACCTTAAAACTGAGTTTTACCGTACGTCTAAATTACAATCGGCCGTGTAACGCAGTAAAAGACTGTTTTCTGCCAATTAATTATTACGATTCCTTCCCTTGCTCTTTTCCAGATTGGTCCGTCTGCACACAAACGTGAACAGTTCGCTGAAGCGCCTGGCGCCGTTCATCTTCACCGAGTGGTTCTTCAACAACGACAACGCCATCAGGCTGCACAAGTCGCTGGGGGACGAGGACCGGGAGCTGTTCAACCTGGACATCTCGAGCCTGCGCTGGGACTCGTACTTTGTGGACCTCGCCCAGGGCGTGAGGCGCTACCTCAACAACGAGATGCCCAGCTCCCTGCCGGCGGCGCGGCGCAAGGACAACATGTGAGGAAGGGCTTTCAGTTACTCTAGAGGTTTACGTTCCACCGTCCTCGAACCGTAACCCCAATGGTTTCTCCTTCCTTTTGCAGCCTGATGGTCGCCCACCTCACCGTCCAGGCCCTGGTGTACGGTCTCATCTGGTGGGCCTTCTCCTGCGCCTCGGGAGCCTCCATGGCGAAAACCGGTTGGGTGGTCATCGTCTCCTACCTTCTCTTTGGCCTGCTGTAGAGGGAGGGCGCCACGAGCCGTGTGGCGTAACCTCCTCCCCCTCCTCGAGATGTTGGCCGTCTTACACACACACATATATATATTATCCACTGTAATGAATTTACTCTGTCAACACGCAATCTGTACGACGAGGAGGACGTCTCTTCTGTGGTTCCGTCAAGTGAGACGGCAAAGTTGCCGGTTATAATTTCACCTTCGAACGGGCGGGGAGACTGAAATGAAGACGGGGAAGAGCAACTGAATGATCCGGAGGTGAAAACAAACTCCTGACGGAAAGTTGTCCCCGTGGGGGTTGGGTGGGTTGTTTTGTTGGTTGGTTGGTGCCGTCGTCACCCGTACAAATGTTTTGTAAAACTTTTTTATGACTTTGTTCTTCTTATATAATTTTTTTTACTGGAGTTTTTGCCAGTATTGCGCATAAAGTTAATTTTATATTGTTGGAATATGACTGTTGTTAATAAAGTAGTCAATGGATATGATTGGAGACTCTTACTGCCCTCCTCCACCTCCTCCTCCTCCTTCTTCTTCTATTCCTGACAGTTCTACCTTACAGCTCTTCTGCATATTCCTTCCACCCTTTCTTCTTTAATCCACACTCGACACATTTTAATGTTAAACTAATTCACTCGGTTCATGGCCTGTTTCGGCCCGCTAACGTTTGGCATTATGCGGGACAACGCCAAGCTCACTTTCCGGGCCCTCTCAGTACTGCGCAGAAGGTGGGTGTCGAACCGTAGTCTGTCGTCTATCCAGACGCCTAGGTACTTAATAGACGTTTTGGACTCGATCACTTGTTGTCCTACTTTGAGTCTAATGAACTCGAGCCGTTTTCTGCTCGTCACAAGGAGTGCCTCCGTCTTGTGGTCTGCCAGTTGCAGTCCCACATTCGTCAGCCGCTGTCGGACCCTCGCTATGGCACCGTTACACTTGTACGTGATCTCCTCGTTGGTCTTGGCTACTGCGGTCACCGCGATATCGTCCGTGAAACCAGTTAGTTCGACCCCGTTTGGCATGTCTCGTTGGAGAAGGCCATCGTACATGCAGTTCCACAGAAGTGGACCCAGCACTGAGCCCTGAGGAACACCGCCAGTCACCTTATACTCCACCACTCCGTCATCGGTTGAGTACTCCAGGGTTCTCTCCGTAAGGTAATCCCGTATTGTATGTATGTATATAAAATATCATCCTCTTCGGCAATCACGACAAAAAAAAAGGTAGCTCGTCGAGCTCCACCGGTTCTACCCTAGGGGTAACGAAATGATCGAAACATTTTCTCAGGTGTGAAGGAAGATGGCAGAGTTCAGGACAGTTATGTGAAATGTACGAACACCGCGAGATTATTGTAACAACACAGTTACAGCCACAGAACCGAGGCTGAGAGGTGGAGGACGATTAGTTTAGCATCTCATGCACGCTATATTATATATATATAGTTTTCGGATATGATGGACGGTGTGGTGAAAGCAAACTGTGGACGAACCAACTTTTTTTTGGTGGGGGTGGGGGTGGTTTGACATGGGGCTGCTACATGAAGCAGGCAACATCTTAAGCTTCATTTAAGCCCCCCGGGGGCTGAAAACCCCAAGGGGACCGATTATCCAAAATATGCACGCGCACCCCCCCGGGAAAATCTTCTTATATATGTGTATTTTATTTTTCTGGAGTTTTTCCAGAATTGCGCATAAAGTTGATTTCATATTGTTGGAATATGACTTGTTAATAAAAGTTAGTTAATGGATATGATTGTTGACGGGATCAATAGGATAAATGAGAATAGATTTAAGGAGGAAATTGTTCGGTGTATGTACGAGGACATCCTCATTGTAGGAAGGAAACGTGGATGGAGTCATGAGTCTTTGAGGCGATGATGGAAGAGCGTAGCTGCTGGATTACTCCAGAAAGGTAAGACAGACTGTTAGCCTGGGGAAGTTGTAAATGATTCCGTTGAAGCTTGGTAAAATAGTAAATGGCTAATTTTAAGAAGAAAATAGGGGAGGGGGGATGGAAAAATGTCGACCAGACCAAGGATATCCAGCCAGGCAGGCATTGAAATTATTAACGTCTGCAATATGTTTGTTTAAATATAGCCGAAAAATTAGTGAAACATAACCTATAATTTAAGAGAAACCACCACGTTTCGCACCCCCTGATAAGGAACCTCTGAATTCCCAATGCGCGAAAGTTTTAGAAAAACTAACAGGTGCTTTTCCAGTTACTGTTTTCGTTTCGCTAAATTTTTTTGCCCTTTATTTAAAATTATAAAAACAAACCCCCTGATGTGGACGTTATTTTGTGTAAAATTATAATCAGGGTTGTTTGTTTTTTTTTCTTTCTTGCGTTGAAATTTTTTTTTGTCCCCTCCGAGATGATTGTTATAAAGGTTTGATTCGACTTGCAGTATAAAGTCTCTGTCCTTTCCCTGAGCTAAATGCTACCAACTTTGCCGCCTTCAAAGTCACTGAATTTCAAGCGTTTGACCTTGTTCAAACCTTATTATAAAAGGTGCTTACGAATTGTTAGACTCTGAAAACTTTTGAAAGGGCGACAACCGTGCGGACTGTTTAGGAACCTGAACCGTACGTAATTAGATTCAAATTTTGTACGGGTGTAGTTCTTTTGCGTCGGTAGGTTGGCGAAAGTTTCAATACAAGAAATAAAAAAAAACATTTTAAACGAAACAGCTGTGTGGTGGAAACCGTTCATTCCTGTGTCCCGAAATTGAATGTCTGCGGGTCCTCTTTAATATGTTCCCCCGGGAAGAATTCGTCGCTGCAGATACAGTAATTTAATGTGGTGAGTAGAATTTTTTTTTTGGATAATATTTGGGCGCGATCGTTGCAGGTTAGTTGGTCCAATATTACCAGAAAAGCAGAGTTCAGTGTCTTTAGTTTTTTTAAAGTTTTTATTCTACCAACATCAATAACAAAATTAAAGTCTGTTTTATTATTTTATTTTTTAATGGAAATGTTTCAATCATCAGATTTTTTTCAGACACATTCTGCATGAAGGTTACATTAGGTGTGTGTTTTCACCTCTCATTTATTTGATGAATATAGCTTGGAATAAAGTAGGTAAAATATCCTGAAAGGATGCCAAATAATACATAACCTCTACATAAGGCAGGCAAGCAGCAGCAGAAACTAGAATAGAAGATTGGAGGAGGAAAGGAAAGAAATCGACAAAGGAGTAAGATATAATATATATATATTTTGAGAACAGGCGATGAAGGAAGTTGAGACAGAATTGGAGGGGAAGAAAAGGGAACCGTACTGCAAGGTGAAGGAAATAAACACCTCACACGGTTTGCAGATGATATTGAGGTGTTTAGGGGGCAGTCAGAAGGAGGAGGAGGAGACTTAGGAAAGCGTAATAAATGGCATGAACCTGGTCCTGGAGAGAGGAAGAGTACAACAGCATGAGGATTAATAGAGGGGAAAAACCAAGGTGATGGAGTGTGGTATGGGGAAACAGTGGAATAACGAAGGCTGTTAGATTGGGAAGGGATATTTTGAAGGAATTTAGAGTAGGATAGCACAGGCAAGGAAGGAATTTACTTCCAGCTAATATACGTTCAATATGAGGATGAAAACCAAGGTGATGGAGTGTAGTGAGGAAGAGTTCAATAACCTGAGGATTAATATAGGTGGGGGGGGGGGAACCAAGGTGATAGATGGGAAACAGTGGAATAAAAAAAGGCTGTTAGATTGGGAAAAGGGGATATTTTGACTGGAGTTAAGGAATTCTGCCACTAGAGCGGTGTTCGGTCCTAAGACCGGTCCGATGATGCTGCAACCCTACGCGTTAACCTTTCTTGCGCAAGCCCCGTCATTTCCTTATAACTAGCGCACCAACGCACATCCTCCCATAATCTGGTTGGCGTATTCCATCCTTGGTCTCCCTCTTCCGTTCACTTCCCTCTAATATTAATTTTACGAGACCCCCTCGTGTCTTAAAACGTGGCGCCTGTTAATCTATCCCTTCAGCGTCCTCCATATTGTTCGCTTTTCCCCTCTATTTCTGTTTGGAACTTCCTCGTTAGTGATTCTATCCACTACCCTATTCTCATTCTCCTACATCACCACATTTCAAATGCTTCTATTCTTTTCATTTCCGCCCAACTCCTACCATCCACGTTCCGCACCCCACCCCATGTTACCCCCTGCCACGCTGCTCCATACGAACATTTTTACCAACAGTTTCCTAATATTCGCGCTTACATTGCCCCGCGAAAACCCTTCCTTCCTTCCCTGTAGCTATCCTTCTCTTTTCGTCTGCTACGCTCTTCTACCATCCCTAGTTATTATGCTTCCCCCCCCCCCCTAAGTAGCAGAATTCTGTAACTTCTGTCAAAAATATCTCCCTTCCCAAACTTAACAGCCTTTGTTATTCCACTGTTTCCCCCCACATACTACACTCCATTACCTTGGTTGTTTTTCAACTTTCTTCGTCGTCTGTTCTATATATAAATTAAAGAGCGTGGACTGCTGCAACATCCTTGTCTTACTCATTTCTTTTCTTCTTCTCCAATTCTAATTAATTACCGCTGCCTGTCTTCTGTAGAGGTTTTCTTGATGTTTTATTCCAGTTGTCGTCTTCAAAATCCTCAACAGTGTGTGTTTTCCAGTTCACGTCATCGGAGGCTTTTTCTAAATCTCCTAATGCCGTGAACGTAGTAGGCCGAGGTATTTTTGTTTCCTTCTTCTCCTGTCCTGTGAAATTAGTTGCAAAGTCATGATGTTTCCCATACAACACTCCAATCACCTTGGTTTTGCCTCTAAAATCCTTATTAGATATTTTAAAACTACGATATAACCGGAAATAAAAGATTGCTTTCCACCTTTAATAGCTGTGTAATACGTAAATATTTTTTTCCCAACATGTTTCAGGTGCCACGTTAAGAGATGTTGTATCGGGAAATGGACGAACCTGGAGAATATGGTGACGGGTACGCCGGTGCGATACCCGCAGGATACGACAGGTGTCAGAAGGGCAAAAAGAATTTCAAATGCCCCAGCTGCGACAAGACGTTCTCCCATTCCGGTACGCTGACGAGGCACCTGATGATTCACACTGGTGAGAAACCTTACAAGTGCGCCGGGTGCGACAAAACGTTCCCACAGTCGAGCAGCTTGACGGCGCACATGAGGACCCACACCGGCGAGAAGCCTTACAGATGCGTCGACTGTGGCAAATCCTTCTCCTACTCCAGCCACCTGACGAGGCACGTGAGAATCCACACCGGCGAGAAGCCGTACAACTGCGACTTGTGCGACATGACGTTCTCGGTTTCCAGCGGCCTGAAGCTCCACATGAGGGTCCACACCGGCGAGAAGCCGTACCGGTGCGTGGTGTGCGACAAAAAGTTTTCAGAGTCGGGGTCTCTGTCGAGACACGTGCGAGTTCACACCGGCGAGAGACCGTACCATTGCGTCGAGTGCGACAAGACGTTCTCCGAGTCGAGCAACCTGAAGAAACATATGGCGGTTCACGCAGGCGAGAAGCCGTACAAGTGTGCCGGGTGTGATAAAACATTTTCTCAGTCAAACAGTTTAACGGCACATATGAAAGTTCACACGGGTGAAAAGCCATAGTCACATGTTGTCATGCTGGGGGAAAAAATCGTTTTTAATACATTTAAAGATTTTTATTGTGGAGTGCTTTTAGGTTATAATTAAAAACTCCTCGATCAAAAATAAAACAACAACATGTGGTTGTCCTTACTGGTTAGAAGCAGTTTAACGGCCCATATGAAAGTTCACACTGGTTAAAAGCCATAGTGACGTTTTGTGATGCTGGGGGGAAAGTCGCTTTTAATACGTTTAAAGATTTTTATTTCAAGTACTTTTAGACTATATTTAAAAACTACTCAATCAAAAAAAGAAACATGTGGTTGTCCTTACTCGTTACAAGCGGCAAATGTGGAAAAACATTTAGTCTTCCGCTTCAAATCCCTGCAAGTGATTATGTTGGGAAAGTTACCATAAAATCATGTTAACTTAAAATGAGAAGAGAGGCTTAAACCGTCCATTTTATTACAGACCATTGAAATATGTGCAATATGAAAACAGTTTTTTTTTTTTGTTTTTTGGAATTTCAAGTGTCTGTGCAACCGACATGTAATTTTGGGTTGCGCACATAACCTTTACGGTTTCAATCTCGTTACGGAAACGTGCCGCTTGGTGTTTTTTTGGTCCCTCTGACTACGTCATTACCTGTTTTTTGCCAATTTGTGTTGAATGACATTCATTTCTTTGAAAATCTGACGTGGCTGTTATTATTTTTTTAAATTTCCCATTTATTTAGACGGGTGGACCTTGTGGCCATTACTGTAATTGTTAATCCCAGTTGTCTGAAATATGGAGAATAATTCGTGCACAAATAGTAAAAATGTTTTGTATTGTTCTTAGATGTAATTATAAAAAATATTTGCTTTCTGAAGATTAAAAATTTTTATCTTTCATGACATCGTTCTTAATTCTTATCATCTGATCATCCTCAGACGTCTCTCTCTCTCTCTCTCCCTCTCCCTCTCCCTCTCCCTCTCCCTCTCCCTCTCCCTCTCCCTCCCTCCCTCCCTCCCTCTCCCTCTCCCTCCCTCCCTCCCTCCCATCCCCCTCCCTCTCTCTCCCACCCTCTCTCTCTCCCCTCCCTCTCTCCCTCTGTCTCCCCCTCTCCCTCCCTCCCTCTCACTCTCTCCCCCTCCCGGTTGGAGTTGACCGAGCGAGGAACTCCTCGTACGATTTCTATAATTATCTTTTGCAAGATGAAAAATTTTGCTGTGAAGTGGCGGGAAGGGGAGGAGGGGGAAAGCCCCAAAATTGTAATTCCGAAAGCTAACGTCGAATGGACGAGACCGTGGTACACTCCAAATCCACGGCAGAGTTTATTAAGCGTAAGCGTGTGTGTGTTGTTCCTTTTCGTTCACATCCCACTTTAGTCAATCCGTATTCCTGACACGGTTGCTGTGTCGACCAATTTTTCCTTTTGTGGTACACACGCTGGACGTGTCGAAAGGACCAGGTGCGACCTTTCTTCCCCCCCTGGTATTTGGTAGTGGTCTGTTACGGTAAAGATCAGTCGGTTAAAAAACTATTAGGTTTCCGAGGCTAATCAATCTAGGGGCTGCTGTGAAAAGGTAAGTTAAGGTTGGTATCGTCCTGCAAAATAGGGAACCTCACCGTTACCATATAAAGTTAAAAAAAGAAAATTCGAGTCTTTTTTTTAAACAAAAAAATTCTTCAGAATGTAGAAATTAAATCAGTGCTGTGAATTCATTCAGTATTTAATAAGAAGGGGTTTGAACCTGCTGCTACAACAAGCTGCTGCTGCTGCCACCTGTGGACATTAAAAAATTTCAAAATGTAAACCAGGTTAAGGACAAAAGAACAGTTTAAATAATTTGAAAGCTTCCATTTTTTTCGTAATGTAAAAGTTTGATTGTCGTTCGTTATTTGTTGTTAATTTGTTATTAGCTTATACTGAATTGATGGGAGAACAAGTAAATTCGAGTGAAGATGCCCAACGCCAGCATCGAAACGTCGGAATGTATGAATTCAGATCTCTCTATTTTGTGATGCCTGTCTGTTTAAAAAAACAAGGTCGTATTTATGTTCTTAGTTTCACGGACGTTAATTTTAATATATTATTTAGTTTGCCGTTTCCTTAAAAGATTGATTTTTTTTTTCTTGCTGTTGTAAATGCTGTTTGGTGACAACTTTACGGCCGGAAAGTCACCGTGACGCTGACAGTTTTGTCGCGTTTCCCAACCCCGTTCACAGGCTGTTAACAATTTTTGAAGGTTCCTTTAACGGACGGAGAGGATACAATGAATAAACTTGGGTAAAACCAAAGACATATATATCTCTTTGGGTAAAACGTATCAAATTTGGAAGGCGGCGGGAGTGAAACTTTCAGCGTTTCAACATTGGCAACGGCTCTGGCTAATGGCGGCGTCTGAACGACACGGCTGAAATGAAATCACGCGGTTCTTGTGGAAGATTTCTCCTAACCTTCGCAATTAGGAATTCAGTTAATACGCGCAGGTTAGTTGTTGTTTTATTTTTTTGTCGTTGAAATTTTTGACGGATCAACTCGGAAGTGAATTAAGTCTCGGTGTTTTGATATTTTTGTATTTCCGTTTCGGCAAGATTCAAAAGTCGGGGTTTGCCTTGTGAAGTGTGTGTGTTTCTTAATAATTACATTTTTAGAGCTGTTCCAAACCTTGTTTTTTTGAGTTTTTCCCAGTTGTTCAGATTGACATCTGGGTTTCATTTATAAATGTAATGCATGAAGTTAGATGAGACAAGATTGTATATGTTAGTTAAACTGTGTGCAATTTAGGTTTATAAAAGTTATCATGTGCTCCGCCACTACTAGGTTAAATTTATATGTTTCACGTTTCAGGTGTCAGCTGCACAGTGGACCTTGACGTGGGATGCGAACACAGAGGGCTATTGCTTTTAAACGCACACACACTACACCGCAGCAGCTGCAGCTCAAGGTGAGATACTGCAAGATAAATGTCTCTTTATTCTGGACTCCATCCTCCTCACATCGTCACAAGCACGCTCTAAAGGAGGAGGAGGACGACGACGACGTAGGCCTAAAGACCCCTGGTATTCGTGAAATACCATGAGACTGCGGCAGTAAATGCGTATGGGACAAACGATAAGAACCGTAGGGGGGAAAGAATAAAAGAGCACAATAGTTATCTACGATTAAACGAGTGCCTCAAGGGAACATCTTGGGCAACTCTGTCAGTATTCACTTTATTGTCATTTTGTTTCCCCCCCCCCTCATGTTTGTATGTATCATTCGTTTGCACGTGACATGGGGGGGGGGAGGGAATCGCAACATTACTCTTTCTTCCAGCGTCACGGGCTCATGTATCGATTTAAAATGTAAGTCACCGGCTCCTTATCATCATTTTTCGCCCTCGATTGACTTTCCACTTCATGAGACGTAGAATGTCGGGACAGTCCCTTGCCTCACCTCATTTGGAGTCGCTGGACCCTGGCGATCCCCCTTGCAAGTTTCTACACTTGCACCGCTGTTCACCCCAAGTTCCAGTTTTCCCCCGTCAATTTTTCACTCTCTTTCAATTTTACTATACAGTAAAAGACTTATTCCTGAAATGCTTGCTTTACTTCCAAATCTAGTAAATTTTCTGTAGATGCAAGACAAATCGCTCCTCAGTTAAATTCAATGTGTTATTATTATTATTTTTTCCCCCGCCTAAATAGTCTCTGTTACATCTTTTTCGGGTTATTCTTTGTTTGTTCTCATTGATTCAATCGGGCTTAAATGTTGAGGAGGACCTCGTGGGATGGTCAAAGCATCTAAACGTTAATCGAGTCTGAAATTTTATTGCACCGTTGGTTGTACCACAGGGTTGTCAGTTGTCGTTTTAATTTTAACAGACTTTAATTGTTCCTGTAAACCCCTCCTACCACACTGTTGTTGTTTTATTATTGCTGACTGTTATTGATTTGTGATTCAATGGAGGGAAAATTAATTCCAGTTTGTTTCAAATTACTCTTAATTTCAGTATAAATCAAGATTACATTTGTTAATTACTTGACATAATCCAAAAGATTCTGGGAAAGTTGGAAATGTTTCAGATGAAGCTCGGTAAAGCAACAAGCTAATTTTTTTTTAGAAGACGAGGACGGTCGAACGTCGACTGCACCGAAACCCATATCCAGCCGGGCGGGTGCTTCTGCCATTTGAGCTAACCCAATGTTCACTATTATGTTTATGGGAACAGGAGAGACATTGAATCGGTCGGTAAAATGCCTAGCTGGGTATCGGGAAGGTTCTGGGCTGGAGTCCCTGGTCTGGTCGACGACATCTTTCCGTTCTTGTCTCCCTAAAAAGAGGCCAGGGACTCAAACTCAGGGGGACTTCCCGATACCCAGACGGGCGGGTGCTTCTGCCGACTGAGCTAACCCAATGTCCACTATTATGTTTATGGGAACGGAGAGACGAGGCTGGAGACACAAACTCAGGACTTCCCCGATTCCCAGCCGGGCGAGTGCTTCTGCCTACTGAGCTAACCCGATATCCACTATTATGTTCATGGGAATGGAGAGACGTTGAATCGGTCGGTAAACCGCCCAGCTGGGTATCGGGGAGGTTCTGGGTTGGAGTCCCTGGTCTGGTCTATGACGCCTTTCCGTTCTTGTCTTCATAAAAACATTTTGTCATCGAAATTATTACGATATATACGTCGGGGGAAAAGTTCTCAGGTTCGATTAACACGCTCGACACTTTGTCGACAAATCCCCGGCGAAGCCAGCGAAAGTGTATATATATATATTAAAACTGAGACTGATTTTTCATCAGTGTGATTGATTGAAAACTTTTAGAAACACATGGAGAAAATAAAATTAGCTTAAAAAACCTATATATCGCCTCAGTTAAATTAACTGTTAAATTGACTGTTTGCATAAATAAATAAATAATTGATTCATTGCAACAAGTCCATTTTCCAATATGTTTTAGGTATCTTACCAAGCCCGCACTTGTGAGGAATGTGCTGAAGATTGGTTAGATCCACGCAAAGCGACAAGAGACTGCCAAAAGTTTCAACCCCAAAAAGAGTGAGTCACAATGATGAGTCTTGCCGGCGGTGAAGGACGGTACGAGAGAGAGTGTGGAAGTGATGAAATGTTTCCATAGTCGGGTTATTCAACGCGTCACACGTCAATTCAGACTGACGTGAGGGCATTCGTTTGTTTTCAGCTTCGCCAAAAAAACCTCCACGAGTCCCAAAACTTCTCAAGAGGCACGTAAGAAGTCTCCGTAGTTCAAGTTCTTCAAAACGAGTGGGGCCGTGCCGGTGGAAGGCTTGGCACCGGTGTGATTTTTTTGTGCGTGAAACATTTTCGTTATTGGGAAACTTTACGAGTCGTGCGATGATCCGCGCCGGCAAAAAGCCTTACGAATGTCCCGAGTGTGAGCAAAAGTTCCCTTCGGCGACTCACGTAACTAGACATATGAGAACTCATACCGGCGAGAAACCATACAAGTGCGTTACTTGTGGTAAATCATTCTCCGAATCGGGTCACCTTAAGTCACACATGAAGATTCACAGCGGGGAAAAGCCGTTTGAATGCGTCGAGTGTGGCTCGTCATTTATTCGTTCAAATCGACTAAAAGTTCACATGCTGAGTCACACTGGCGAAAGGCCGTACCGGTGCTTTGTGTGCGGTAAAACTTTTACTCACTCTACGGGCTTGACAAAGCACATGAGGAGTCACACCGGCGAAAAGCCGTACGAGTGCGTGTTTTGTAGTAAGCTCTTTTCTGTTGGAAGTAATTTAGCAGACCACATGCGGATCCACACTGGTGAAAAGCCTTACGAATGCTCCGAGTGTGGGAAAACGTTCATCACATCGAGCCACCTGAATAGACACATGAGAAGTCACACTGGTGAGAAACCATACAGGTGCGTTACCTGTGGTAAATCGTTTTCCGAATCGGATCACCTTAACTCGCACATGAAGATTCACAGCGGGGAAAAACCGTTTGAATGCGTCGAGTGTGGCTTATCGTTTATTCGTTCAAACAAACTAAAAGTTCACATGCTCATTCACACTGGCGAAAGGCCATACCGGTGCTTTGAGTGCGGTAAAACTTTTTCTCATTCTACGGGCTTCACAATGCACATGAGAATTCACACCGGAGAAAAGCCGTACAAGTGTGTGTTTTGTAGCAAGTCCTTTTCTGTTGGAAGTCATTTAACGGAGCACGTGAGGATACACACTGGTGAAAAGCCTTACGAATGTCCCGAGTGCGGGAGAAAGTTCATTACGTTGAGTCACCTGAATAGACACGTGAGGACTCACACTGGTGAGAAACCGTACGTGTGTGTTACTTGTGGTAAATCATTCACTGAATCACGTCACCTTGATACGCACATGAAGATTCACAGCGGGGAGAAGCCGTTTGTATGTCTTGAGTGTGGCTCGTCATTTATTCGTTCAAGTAAACTGAAAATTCACATGCTGGGCCATAGTGGCGAGAGGCCGCACCAGTGCTTTGAGTGTGGTAAAACCTTTTTTCATTCAACGGGCCTGACTGCGCACTCGAGAATTCACACTGGTGAAAAGCCACACAAGTGTGTGTTGTGTGATAAGTCCTTTTCGGGTGGAAGTAATTTAAGGGAGCACATGAGGATCCACACTGGTGAAAAGCCTTACCAATGTCCCGAGTGCGGGAGAAAGTTCATCACGTTGAGCCACTTGAATAGGCATATCAGGACGCACGCTGGTGAGAAACCATACAGGTGCGTTACTTGCGGTAAACCGTTCTCTGAATCACGTCACCTTGACACGCACATGAAGCTTCACAGCGGGGAAAAGCCGTTTGTATGCGTCGAGTGTGGCTCGTCATTTATTCGTTCAAGTAAGCTAAAAATTCACATGCTGCACCACAGCGGCGAGAGGCCGCACCTGTGCTTTCAGTGCGGTAAAACGTTTGCTCATACTACGGGCTTAACCGCGCACTTGAGAATTCACACTGGTGGAAAGCCACACAAGTGCTTGTTGTGTGATAAGTCCTTTTCGGGCGGAAGTAATTTGAGGGAGCACATGAGGATCCACACCGGTGAAAAGCCTTACGAGTGTCCCGAGTGCGGGAAAAAATTCTCCACCTCGAGCGGCGTATCCAAACATATGAGGACTCACGCCGGCTACGACAAGCCGCCCAAATGTGGGACGTGACGACGTATTTGTCTTGACTCGATGAAAATTTTGTGACTCCCTCTCCCCATAATTTAAAATATCTTTCATGTGAAATTCTCTAGGTAAAGTTCATTCAGCTCATTGGAAGAAAAAAGAGGCAAGCAAAGTATTTCCATTGTTTATTGATGAATTCTGAAGAACCTGTATGTATAAAAAACATATATATATATATAAATTATTTATATATTAAAAGTGTGGAAAAAGAACGACAAATTGCATAAATATTTTTAGGCGTGCCATTAACCTGAATTTTGAACAATAACCTCCTGATTTTTTTGTCCTTTGAGAGAAATTGTATGTGTGTGTGTATATATATATTCACTTTTAGAAGACTGCAACAACTTTGGTGGGGGTTGGAACCAGAACCACCACCATCTTCTTTTCCCCTTCCCGCTGCCCCTCCCCCCTCCTTTTTTGGCTGCTCAACAGTGGTTTTTTTACTCAAAGTGGGTCTAATATTGAAACATATATATATACCTATATATATATATAAATTTAACACACATGAATCTAAAAAAAATTTTTTTTTGGAATAACCTGATCTCCCTTTTGCCTTGTAGGATGGCTACACAGTGTTTTCTTACAGCTGCAACAACGGGAAACCATGTTGCTACTGATGATGGGGGGGGGGGGCAACACACACCAGAGAAAAGAGAGAGAGAGAGATACACACTGCGAAGCACAGTTGCTAGATTAAAGATGGCGGAAGCCGCTCTCCCCCTGGCTCCTATTAGATGCAGGCAGGCAGCGGGCCTTAGTCACCTCTGCTAGTCGGCGCTGACGTCATGGGTGGATTGTCAGTCTTTCCCATATTAATGATGTGAAAAGAAGAATAGAAAAAATATTTTTTTCTCTCACACCCCGACCCGACCCTCCCCCCGAATTTAACTGCAAGAAGCCCCATTTTTTTATGCGTTTTAGGTTAAATTTTGCGAAGTGACCGGGTGGGGGGGGGTGAAGTGTCCGTCCAAGAGGAGGAAGGGAGGATGAACGCGGGCCCCCTCATGCTGCTGCCACTACTACTCGACCATCACATTATTTTGTAAATGTAACAACCAGTTAAAATAAATACATATGAAATTTTTGTATCATTAAGGGCAGGAGGTGGCCAATTATCATCCCCCTTAAATAAATTAACAATGAAAGATGTGAAATTATCCTTCCTTATAAAAACAGAGTATGGTGGCAGCACGTGGCAAATAATTGTAACAACAACTAAACTTTAGGTGTGGTTTTATTAACGTCAGTATTATTATTAAATGAAATGAATTTCGAAATTTTAAAAAAGAAATTATTATAACTAAGTTTTAATTTTAAAAATATTAAAAGTAGTTGTTTTTTTCTATTACATTACATGGCAATATAAATAAAATAAATTTACCCGCTACTCCCTGTATGTGTATGTGTTGCGTGTTTAATAAATCTTTCCTCGGCTCAGTTCCTTACACAATCAAATCTCTTGTTGTTCGGAGTGTAACAAGATGATGATCGGCTCGTGTTCGTGCTCGCAAGTGTGGGGCTTAAATTTGAGAGTCCGCTCTTGCTCGGGACCAATCACAATCCTCCTATGACGTCATCATCATATTGTTGTTATATCACGAATGATGGAGACAATCACAGAACACGAGCACAAGGAGCTATGACATACACGAACCAAGGAACGCTCGGCTCGTCTCTCGTCGTCCACACCACTACGAGGCACGCGAACCGAGCATTGCTTTGATGTTTCGTCAAAATACCACACAACAACAACAAGATGGGGACAAATCACGCGTGAGGCGAACAATCCATGGCTCGTCCAGCGCATGCGCACAGCCAGACTCGTGTTCGGTTCGTCGCTCGCAAGTGTAACACGAAAATAATACAGTTTGGGTCATTTCTTTGAATAAATGCCTGCAGAGATTGTGATTTTTTCTCTCTCTCTTTGCACGGATACACCACCAACATTGCACCTCAAAAAGTCCCTGCCCCGCGACGTGTTTCTCACACCCTCAGCTTCCTCCGTGGTGTTTTTCGGGGACTGTGACCAATTTTCAAGATCCCTCAGATGGAAACAGGGGCATGCAACCTAAAAGCTATTCCAACCGTCGTCAAATTTATAAGTTGTTGGGAGTGAAGGTTTTAGCGTTTGAAGGTTGGCAACGGCGCGCCAATGGCGGCGCGTGGTGGAACCCGACACGGCTGTGTTCCTCTGTACCCGTGAAGATCGGAAATTTGGCAGATATCCGCAGGTTAGTTTGTTTTTGCCAAACTTTTGTTCATAAGTAAATACAGCGCCGATGTGTGTGTGTGTTTTTGGTGATCTTGTTTATTTTCCGGTTTCCAAAACATTATCTCTCTCTCTCTTTTTATTTTTTTAATTGTAATAACACTTATCTCGAGGATAGGTAAAGTGAAAATAAGGAAATGTTAACGTTAATCGAAAATAACATTGTTATGGAACACTTCCGAAGTAGAAACCCAATTTGCCTTTAAAGGTTAGTTTAGTTACACCTGATGATGATGAAAGGAGGAGGAGGAGGAGAAGCAAGTCACGGAAACATTGTCTTTAAAGTCTCAATTTAGCATAGATATATGGAACATGACGTTATATATGGGGGTCGGAAATGTGGACGGTAGTAGGAGTTTCAGAAAAGGGGAAAATAGTGGAAGCTATAGGAGAATGAGAATAGGGTGGATAGAGAATCACTAACGAGGGAGTTGTAAGGGTAAGAGAGAACAGTGTGGAAGACTTTGCGAAGGGATGGAAGCGAGTTAAAAGTGAATGTGGGGAAAGAAGAGGAAACCGTACTGCGAGGAGAAAGAAGCGAGACGAGGATGTCAGTGCTGTTTAACTTGTATATGTGTAGAACAGGCGATGAATAAACCTAAAATGGATTTATGTAAAAGGAATCGTACTGCAAGGAGAAGAAATATTAAAACCCTACTACGCTTTGCGGATGATGATATTGTAGTAGTACAGTGAGTCAGAAGGAGACTTCGAAAACCACAATAAATGGCACGAGTAAGAGTTCAATATGAAGATTAATAGAGGGGGAAAACCCCCGAGGTGATGGGAGAGAGTAGTATGTGGGAAACAGCGGAATAACGAAGGCTGTTACATTAGGGGGAGGGAATTCTGCTACTAGAGTAGGATGGCACAGGATAGCAAGGAAGGAATATAAATATGAATATTAGGGGGTGTCCTTACTGAAAATGTGTTGGTATGGAGCATGACGTTATATGTGGGTCGGGAAATGTGGACGGCAGGAGTTTAGGGAAAGGGGGAAAATAATGGAATCCTTTGAAGAAAAAAAGTGGTATATAGGAGAATGAGAATAGGGTGGATAGGATCGCTAACGAGGGGGTTATAAGGGTAGTAGGGTAAGAGAGAACAGTGTGGAGGACTTTGTGAAGGGATGGATTAACAGGCCGTCGTGGTTTAAGACACGAGGTTATTGTGAAAAATTAGCGTTACCGGGAAGTGAACAGAAGACGGAGGCCAATGATGGAATTTGCTGTGCGGATTAGGGAGCGTTTGGGATGTGCTAGTTATGCGGAAATGAAAAAACTTGCGGAAGGTAGGTCAGCATGGATCGGACCGGTCTTAGGAACTGGTACGACAAGCAATGCAGTGTATATATATATACTTTTTATTAACGTTTATGATCAGTATGTGGAAAAGTTGTAATGTCCAGCGACATTCAATTTAAAAGCGAGAGAGAAAACGACAGTTATGTGTGTAAGTAGGGACGTACGTATATTCTTTTACATGGTTGTTGTTATGATAATTATTGTTGTTTTAAGGTTACGGAGAAAAAAATGTCATTGCTTTTAGCAAGCAGGGCAATGAAGTTGGTATTAATCCCGTATAAAATATAATTATAAAATTCATTTTGTTGGATAATATGATATTCAAGAAAAGTAAAGCTGTTTTAATGTAAGTAATTGGTAACTACAGTAAAATGGTTCCGAATACAGCCGTTCCATTGATTTACAACTTGACCGTAACAATAATGAGGGTGTAACGAACGCCTGTTTCCATAAACAATACATTACACGAAACCTTTATTTATTTTTTAATGTTCTAGGGATATCCGAAGAATGTGTTCATGGTCTACCCCGTGAAGGCGCAAGGCGGATCTCGCAGGCGAGGAGCAGAACCAAAAGGAGCAGCAGCTGCACGTGATAACGTGTTTTTTGTCCGGGTCAGGATTGTTTTACGCCACAAACGACAATTTAAGACCGACACACGAATTCGTAGAGTTTGCATCTTCCTTTGTGATTCTCTCATGCGTCAAGGTCACATACGCAAAGACGCTCTGGTGAAAATCCATACGAATGCGTAGAGTGTGATAGAGCGTTGACCTAAAAGTTCACATGTAGACTCGCGCCAGTCTACAATGTGTAGACTTTGATGAAAGATTCTGTTGATGAGAGTAGTCTGAAAGCAAATATGAGAAGATTCGTGCTTGTAAAGAAACCTTCTGAATGTCAAGTGTTTTAGAAAAAGTTCACCATGTCGAGTAACTTAGCATCTCTGTTCCAATGTGTCGAGTGTGATGCAACTTTTTCTATATTTAGTACCTTGAAACAGCATGTAAGAATTCATGCTGTTGAAAAACAATACAAATGTGCAGTGTGTGATAGAACATTTTCTTATTCCACTACCCTAAAGAACCACATGATGGTTCACGCTGGCGTAAAACCTTACGAGTGCGACGTTTGTAAGAAAAAGTTTACCCTGTCAAAGTACTTGGCGAATCACATGAGAACTCACACCGGCGAAAAGCCGTACACGTGCGTAGAGTGCGATACGACGTTTGCCTATTCCAGTAGCCTAAAGCAACACATGAGCATTCACACCGGGGAAAAGCCGTACAGGTGCATCGAGTGTAACGCGACCTTTGTCAAATCCTGTCACCTGAAGGAACACGTCAGGATCCACGCTGGGATTAAACCGTACCAGTGCGTCGAGTGCGAAAAGAGGTTCACGACGTCGGGGGATCTCAAGAGACACATGAGGACTCACACCGGTGAGAAACCGCACATGTGTGACGACTGCGGTAAATCCTTCTCCGAAATGTGTAACCTGAAGGTTCACAAAAGGCTTCACACTGGTGAAAAGCCGTACCAGTGCGGCGCGTGTGGCAACAGATTCTCAGCGTCGGGACATCTTATAAGACACATGAGAACTCACACTGGCGAAAAACCTTACGAGTGTGCCGAGTGTAAGAAAAAGTTTACCCTGGCGAATAACCTAACGAGCCACATGAGAATTCACACCGGTGAAAAACCGTACAAGTGTGTAGAATGCGTCGCGACATTTGCTCAATCCAGCCAGCTGAGGGTTCACATGAGAATCCACACGGGCGAAAGGCCGTACTTGTGCGTCGTGTGCGAGGTGACATTTGCTCATTACAATCAACTTAAAACCCATATGAGCGTTCACACCGGCGAAAAACCGTACAAATGTGTAGAGTGTAACGCGATGTTTGTCAAATCCAGCCACCTGAAAGAACACGTCAGGATCCACGCTGGGATTAAACCGTACCAGTGTGCCGAGTGCGAAAAGAGGTTCAGGACGTCAGGAGATCTCACGAGACACATGAGGACTCACACCGGTGAGAAACCGCACAAGTGTGACGACTGCGGTAAATCGTTCTCCGAAATCTGTAACCTGAAAGTTCACAAAAGACGTCACACTGGCGAAAAGCCGTACCAGTGCGGTGTGTGTGATAACAGATTCTCGGTGTCGGGAAGTCTCATAAGACACATGAGAACTCATACCGCCGAAAAACTTTAAGAATGCGCTGAGACTGAGAAAAAGTTTGCCCCCATCAAACGACAAGTGAACTACTTCAGTTGAAAACCATGCAGATGTGTGTGGAGTGCGTCGCAACATTTGCTCGATCCAGTCGGTTAAAAGTCCACGTTAGAATTCACACCGGTGAAAGGCCGTTGCTGCATGCACCGCACTTGGTACATCATTCTCATATTCAAACCAATTGTGGTGTTTGGTCTTTGTTTACACCGCAGAAATATTATTATAACTAGGAATTGTTAAATAATAAAAACAAGTATATTTAATTTGAATATATTCCATTTAATTATGATGATATTACATAATAAAATTTCCAAAAGAAATATATCTCAAGTTAAGTTTTAATAAAAATATAAATTTACGAATAAAATTTATAATCAAATTGGCTCAGTCGGTAAAGCAAAAAAGAATCTATGCAGCTCCTAAATGGCTGCTGCTCTCGGGAACGCGGGCGACGAACGATATAATTGTAATAAAATTCGTGAATCAACAAGAATGGTTTGAGTGGGAAAGGTCGGGTAAAGATGTCGTTACCAGATGTTAACAAGGGCCTGGTGACGTCATTCCTGGTTTGCTGTTGCCGCCGGAGGTTCCTTTGCTGGATCACGTCTCCTCTAGCGCCTCTTCTTCTTCAGCTTAAATCTCCATCAAATGTTATCTATTTGTTTTCCGTACTCCCATCAAATGAATCTTCTTTCTCAAACATGCCGAATTTAACTTTTACGCATGTTGCGCCACTGATCTCTCATCTCCGTCTTTCTCAGGACAACTCCCGGGACCAAGTGTGTCGAATACAATGCAACTCCAGGCAATAAATAATGTTGTAAACGGCGACGTTTCCCGCCCGCCTACTCGGCCCCAACCAAACTACCCTCGTTTTCGTCCTGCTGCAGTACGCAAATAACAAAAACTTTATTATTTTTGCTTTACCTGTTCAATGTAGGTCTCATGAGTCACCACACAATTAAAAGGGCATAAAGGACTTCATGCTGGTGACGCACGATAACCTCTCTTTGCTGTGCATGACCAATTTTTGAGCATTTACTATTTTTGAGATACCGAAAGAAGAATCTTGGTGTTTGAATCTGTGTAGGAGTTGGGATTGTACTTGTTGATCAATTATGGACATTTTTGATACTTCACAATTGTAGCGACCAGCTTCTGATCCTTGCAGCGTGACTCTGGATCGGCCAATTGTCCGCTGCTGTGATCCCTCGCATATATATATATATATATCGCAGAGGGAGATGGTCCCGACACTTTCCCTGGGACGTCACAGCAGGAGCTTTCGGTCATGGAAGCATTGTCGTTTGATCACCGTGTTACCCATGGTGAAATGCAAGGGCTGATTTCTTCGCCTACTGCACCGGGGGAAAACGGCTTCGATATTTAATTAATATACTGCAATCCATTGTAATCGAATTATTTTGATATTGTCGCAGTTTAATGTGTTCTTGTTAAGTGATCTCATCGGTATTGTAACCCAAAAATACAGTCTCTGAGAAATTTTGTTGAACCACAAGGGCGTGTTGTCTCTCTCTTTTACCACTCTGTGATATTTCTTTTTAAGCTTACGATTTCACATGACTTTCACACTAAATTGTTTTAAAATTTTAGAATACAAAATTCATTTAAAGTTTTTAATCGAATGGAATGGGATCTTTCTCCTGGGGTAGAATCTCGTGTAGGGTCGAAAGTTTTTTTTTGTCACCTGCTGTACCCCACACGATTTGTTCACAGTTGGTCCTGTAACGTGACATTTATACACGTTACAGCGCATTTGTTTTCTTTTCAAATATAGTAATAATTCGCGTGTAAGCAATGTCTCTGGGTATGTTAGCATCTCCCTGGTATGTTAGCATCTCCCTGATATGTTAGCATTTCTTTGGTATGTTAGCATTTCTCTGGTATGTTAGCATTTCTCTGGTATGTTAGCATCTCTGTGGTATGTTAGTACTCCCTGGTATGTTAGCATCTCTTGGTATGTTAGCATCTCTCTGGTATGTTAGCATCTCTGGTATGTTAGTACTCCCTGGTATGTTAGCATCTCTCTGGTATGTTAGCATCTCTCTAGTATGTTAGCACCTCTCTGGTATGTTAGCATCTCCTGGTATGTTAGTACTCTTGGTATGTTAGCATCTTAGTACTCTCTGGTATGTTAGCATTTCTCTGGTATGTTAGTACTCTCTGGTATGTTTGCACCTCTCTGGTATGTTTGCACCTCTTGGTAAGTTAGCATCATCTCCCTAGTTGAAAACAGAAATATTTTTTGGGGTTGCGAACATGTGCCATTTACATTTATCATTTTTTTTGCGTGATTTAAATTAAATTAAAAGTGTAACATTAATATACGTTTGATGTTAAATTGTTGACCACAAAGTAAAATTAATACTGAAGTCACAAATGGTGAAAATTACAATGAGAATAAACAGTAAAGAAAAAACAAGTTATATTTTCTTTGAACTGAACGTGTTGTTATTCTTTGATGGATGTTCTGTGTTGCTTTGGCTTGGAGCTGGATGTGTGTTAGGGAGACATCCCAGGGAGTGACGACGGTTCATTGTCTGTATACATGTATATATATAAAATCTATTCAATTAGTTAATTGAGTGATTTTACTTAAATAATTTTAATCAGCGTTGTATTCATATAAGCTTTGTACGTTGAAGACGAGAGACTGTATCAAACTCATCCGTGGCTGATGACGTCACGACGCTTGCATTTGCCCCGAGACACGAACCAAAGCCCCAGCCAGATCCTCCCCATCTTGCTACCGTTGCTACAGAACCAGCTACAACCTTACCATGGTACAGCAATACCGAGGGGGATATTATACCCATTAGGCCTGAGATTGAGACTGCTGCTGGCTCGTGTTTTCTTCATGCGTTATAAAATGGTTTAACCATTTTGTTAAAAACATAATAAAAAGTTTTTTGTCCGTTTTGATACGGTTATTTAATTATTTATGTAACGTCGCAGTCCTCGTTCAATATTCTCTTAAACGTTTGCTCCTCTGTCGCATCACATTCCAAAGGCTTCTGTTCCTTTTCCTTCCCGCGGCTCCCATCGCCCACGTTTTCGCACACCCATATCGACATTTCCCAATATTCACACCTGTAAGAAAGTTGAAATTGGATATTGGAAGGGGAATCGTACCGCGAGGAGGAGAAATGAAGAAAACCATACGCATCGCTGATGGTACTGTGGTTAGTATTAGGGGGGGGGGGGAGCCATGATAATAAATGGTATGTACGGATCACGTATACGGTGTTGAAGTTGCTTGCATATTTGCTACATTGAAATATTGTAATTTAAATGATCATTAATCAAACACAATAAAAAAAAAGGTTCAAATCCATTGAATGAATTTTTTTATAAAGAATGTAGGGGACAAGAGAAGCAATATTGACTCTGTGGGTAATTGTAGAAGACAGGATAAGGGGAAAAAAAGGGCAGGGGGGGTGTCTCTACGTTTGGGGTCTGGCGTTAAGAGATTTAGAAGAAAGAAAAAAAAACCTTTGATGATAACGTGAGCCGGAAAACACAGTGTTAAGGATTTTGAAGAAGAAAAAATAATTAAAATAAATAAGTACCCTTTAAATTTGGGCAAAAGAGAAAACTATAAAGAAAGCAGTCAAGAGAGAAGAGAATTAAATTAGATGCCTTAAGGTAAAATAAAAAATAATACTCTTTGCGTCATTTATTTTTCTATTTTTTTTTTTTTTTAAACCCAAAGCCTTGTACAGAATTGTTATTTGCAGGGGAAGTTGTTGCCTCTTTCATCTCATGAAACACCAACATTGCGGGTCAAAAATCACTGCTCCGTGAACGAGAAAGGCTACCGTCGCGCTATAATTTGCCGACTGGGAACGAATTTTAAGGGATGGTTCCTTGGGCAGGGGGAGGGGGGATACGGCGAGGAATCTCCCGCAACCCGGGGTCGAATTTACAAGCCGTCGGGGTGGGGGGAGGATTTAGCGTTTGAACGTTGGCAACACACCCCGCGTGGTAATGGCGGCGAGTGAAACTACGACACGGCTGTGTGTGTATAGCCTAGTTTACTGCTGCATCATGTTTGTGTCGGCCCACGGAAATTCGGCGGATATTTGCAGGTTCGTTTTGTCAAGGCTTGGTTTTTTTTTTATTTCCCCCCAAACAAATCAACACAAAGTAAATTCATTCGAGTTTTTTTTGGGGTTATATTGTGCAGTGGAGTTTAGTTGTGTTGTAAATATTAATTAAATCTTATTGTTATGGAATGACTTATGAGGTTTGTTTATTACTCAGAACCCAGGATTTTATTATTATGCTATTTTTTTTTATTTCCATCCTGGACATTTGTACAATATTGTGCATTTTATATATATAGTTTCTGTATTTGCAAACAAAACATATATATATATATTTAACTGTTTCTGTATTTGCAAATAGAACATATATATAACTGTGTTTCTGTATTTGCAAACAGAACATATATATATATATATATATATATGAGGAACTGGTTGTGTGTTTACGTTTAAAACAAGCTACAGTAATTCCAATTCTTTCACCATTTTCTTACATTACTCAAGTTGTTAAGCATTTTTTTTACCCTTAAAAACTATCCGACACATGTTTTTTGATCACATGTATTTTAGTCGGCAAAAAAGAGAGATCATTTAAATAAGGTTATCAAGAGTTCCAGTTGTTGTTGTACTCGGACCTAAGACTGGTCTGATGCAACCCTGGTCTTGAGCAAGCCTTTTCATTTCCTTACATGTACCACTCCCACCCTAAACTGCTTAGTGTATTCCATCCTTTTCCTGCCTCTTCTGTTCACTTTTCTGTAATGCTAATTTTACAAGACCCTCAAGTCTCAAAGACGTGGCCCTATTTATGTATCCTTTCTCTTAGTCCTCCTCCATATATCGTTTGCTCTTCCCCTACTCTGCTTACGTAACTTCCTCCTCGGGTGATTCTATCCACACACCTCATCCCTCTCATTCTCCCGCAGCAGCAGCAGCGTCACTTTTCGAAGGCTGCGATTATTTTCCCTTCTGCAGCTCCTGTCGTTCCTCGTTTCGCAACCCCATACAATGCCATGCTCCGCAGCGACATTTTTAACAATGTTTTACTAATATTCCTATTTATATTAGGGCCTGTCTATCCTACTCTAGTCAATTATACTTGCCCAACCAGCAGAATTCCTTATCCTCCTTCAAAATATCCCTTTCCCCAATTCCAACAGCCCCTTTGTTATTCCGCTGCTTTCCCATACTGCACTCCATTATTTTGAAATTTCCCCCCTCATTATTTAATCCTTACGCAATTGATAACTACGGTGAAATGAGTTCTGAATATCACAGAAATCTTTTGGAGTGATCAGATGCAAAACAGCCTCTTTTTTTAAATTTTATTATTAATTGCAACTTAACTGTAACAACAATTAGTGTAACAACAACGTTTTCAGAAATAATTAATTGCGATAAAAAACATTTTTTCCCCCAATGTTCTAGGTGTACCTGAAGAATGTGTCCATGGTTTGATGAAGAAGGAACGCCGCGGCTGTCTGAAGGATATTTTTGACGGTTCAATCTGCCCCTGGTGGTGATCCGTACGGATAATGGTGACAAGGACTCGCCTCATCAGGGGATAAGATTACATTCTTCCATGTTGTTGTGGTATTATTTAACACCGGCAAGAATTAATTCAGTCGCATTTTTTTGTTTTGTAAATCTTTACCATTCACACTGGTAGAAATCCATACAAAAGTCCACATGAGGTTCAGACCGGTGAAGAACTATACCAACGTGCAGTGTTTATCACAGTTCTGTATTTGCAATCATGAGGATTTGCGCCTTTAAGGAAAACCTCATGAACATACTGCGCTTGCGGTAAAGTTCACCATGTCAGGTAACCCGGCAGGACACGTGAAAGCCCGTACTGGTGAAAAGCCATACCAATGCGTCGAGTGTGACTCAACGTTCGCCATACTCAGCACCTTGAAAAAACACATGAGAATTCACACTGGCGAAAAACCCTACAAATGTGTAGTTTGTGGAACAACATTTTCCAATTCCGGAACCCTAAAGAAACACATGATGATTCACACTGGTGAAAAGCCACACGAATGTGACGTTTGCAAGAAAAAGTTTACCTTGTCGAACAACCTGGCGAGCCACATGAGGACGCACACGGGTGAAAAACCGTACAAGTGCGTGGAGTGTGATACGGTGTTCGCATATTCCAGCAGCCTGAAACATCACATGAGTATTCACACCGGTGAAAAGCCGTTCAAATGTGTCGAGTGTCGTGCGATGTTTGTTAAATCCAGTCATCTGAAAGAACACATCAGGATCCATACTGGGATTAAACCGTACCAGTGCGTCGAGTGTGAAAAAAAATTCTCATCATCGGGAGATCTCACGAGGCACATGAGAACTCACACCGGTGAGAAGCCGCACAAATGCGACGAATGCGGTAAATCGTTTTCGGAGTACTGTAACCTGAAAGTTCACAAAAGAATTCACACCGGCGAAAAACCGTACCAGTGCGGCGAGTGCGATAACAGGTTCTCGGGGTCGGGTCACCTCGTAAGGCACATGAGGATTCACACTGGCGAAAAACCTTACGAGTGTGCCGAGTGCAAGAAAAAGTTCACCCTGTCAAACAACCTGTCGAGCCACATGAGGATTCACACCGGCGAGAAACCGTTCAAGTGCGTCGAGTGCGTGGCGGCGTTTGCTCAATCCAGCCAGCTGAAAGTTCACATGAGGACTCACACGGGCGAAAGGCCGTACAGGTGCGTCGCGTGCGACGTGACGTTCGCCCATTCCAATCAACTGAAAAGCCACGTGAGCGTCCACACGGGCGAAAAGCCTTACCAATGTATAGAGTGTGACTCGAAGTTTACCGTATCCAGCACCTTGAGGAAGCACGTCAGAATTCACACAGGTGAAAGGCCGTATTTGTGTGCCGAGTGTGGTAAGTCGTTCCTGTATTCGAATCAACTGAAGAGGCACAAAAGAATTCACGCTGTTGTTGAGAAACAATAACTCTTGTCGCGCATGATTTAGTTTCTCGGCATCTGCTTTTTTAATGTATCAAATGAGGAACCCAAGTGTTTGAACTCGTGCGGGAAGTTGATTGTGAATGTTTGGTTAATCGAGAACACGTTTGATACTTAACAATAGTGCGACCAGGTTTCGTTCCTTACAGTGTGACCGACCAACCATCTACCGGTGTGAGCTCTCACTAATCCACCAGGGGGATGTATATATATGTTAGAGATGGTCCCGACACTTTACCATAATCTTTCGGTTGCTGAATGATCATCGTCAATTGCCGTGTTACCTGCACGGAAAGTCGAGCAACTACGCTGGAAAAGGCTTTGATATGTAATCAATATACTATAATTTATTATAGTTGAAATATTTTAATGTTCAGTGCATACTTGTTAAGTGATCTGAAGTGATGTTGTAACCAAAATACAACCTCTTGAGAAATGTTGGTGAACCACAAGGTTCTGTTTTTTGTCTTTCTCTGCCGGTGATCTCTTCCTCCTCCTCCCTCTGTTCCTAGTCGACAATTCTTCTTTCATTCCATCTCGCGATTCCCCCTGCTGTAAAGGCTCTTCCTCTCTCTCCTTGTCTGTAGCGTGTCCCACCTTCCACCCACCCTCAGTCGCCCTTTACCTTCCCATGTCCAGTTCCTCCTATTTGTACTAATTTTGCCGGCCCCTTATCTCTTTGCCACCACCCTTTTTTCTAAGGATTCTATTTGCCCTATCCCCTGGGGCCATGCTGCACCATATTAAGTGGGCAAGTGTGTGTACTAATGACTAATATGCCTGCCTTTCAGATGACTTCCTCACACACTCACTTGCTCCTGTGCACAGATCAGATGAGCTTGAGAGGGGCGGGGCGAAGGTGGAGGAGGGCAGACAACCTCCTGGAAGGGGAAAAGTGCAAAAATTTTTTTTTTAAAGCTGACGTCACAGGACATGGCAAGGAATCTAAATAAAAAAGAAAAAATGGTTATTGAGCTGAAGGCGAGGTATGATGAAGATGTTGGAGGGTGGACGGGGGAGAGAGACTCACTGACGGCAAGGTTTGGACCTCGACTTCCCCTCAAGGAGGAGGAGGAGGAGGATTTCCTTTCGTCGTCCTTTCAAGATGAGTTGGATTTTTTTGTTGCGAGAGACGAACATGAGGCCTTGTTCCTCTTGAGCAACGTCTCCCCAAATTTAGCCAAGTTTGACGACTTTGCCCCCCCTCCCCCCCACTTCTGCAGGCTCAAGCGAGACAGACACCACCCCGAGCCATTCTTGTACGGGTCTGGTACTGGAGGAGGAGAATGAAAAAAAAATTAATGTCGGTGTGATCCTTTCCCTCTGAATTCGTTTTTTTTGGAATCATTCAACTGTGTTGAAGAGATTCTTGGAGCAACCGGTAAAATGTTAAAAGTCAGTTTTTGGATTTTGCCGGAGTTCTCTCTCTCCTTCCTCTTCTCTCTATTCTTTCTCTCTCTCTTCTCTTTCCCCTTTCTTTTCTCCTCTCTCTATTCTCCTCTCTTTTTTCTCTCTTTTCTCTTCTTTCTCTCTCTTCTTCTTTTTCTCTTCTTTCTCTCTCTTCTTCTTTTTCTCTTCTCTCTTTTCTCTCCTTTCTCTCTTCTCTCTCCTTCCTCTCTTCTCTCCTCTCTCTCCTTTCTCTCATCTCTTTTCTCTCTCTTCTCTTCTTTCTCTCCTTTCTCCCCTCTCTCTTTTCTCTGTCTCTCTTCTCCTCTCTCTATTCTCGTCCCTTCTTTCTCTGTCTTTTCTCTCTCTTCTCTTCTTTCCCTCCTTCTCTCCCCTCTCTCTCCTCTCTCTTTTCATTCTCTTCTCCTCTCTATTCTCATCTCTCTCTCTCTCTCTCTCACCCTGATCCTATCTGTACACAAGCACTGGCTCTGTGTGAGAGAGATTGGTTGTGGTGAAGAAGATGATGCGGTTGACGACGTCGTGGGACTTTTCCAGAAGTCTCCCCAATTTCAGCCAAGTTTGACGACTTTTTCCACCCACCCCCGTTCTACAGGCTCGAGGGTGGAGGGGAGTAACATCTGCCTCCCCCCCCCCCCGCACCTTGGTCCTTGACTTCACCAGAGGAGGAAGTAAGGATCGCCGCCGCCGCTGCTGCTGGAGGAGGAGGAGGAGGGGCAGGCGATTGGTCGTCATCGCCAAGGGGAAAGCCTACCATGGAGGGTGCGGGAGGGACTTGGTGAGTCCGTCCTCCAGTCAGGAGAGAGAGGGAGAGGGAAGCTAGGAGCGGGGATGCCAGCGCCGCTGCTGCCCTTTACTTGATTGGGATGGAACTTGTTCACCTGTTGCTACAAAATAAAATGTTTATTACAATATCAGGATGTTGGGGACCGCGAGGCGAGTGACGTCACTCTGGGCTGAGCGCCTGGAGGAAGGTGGCGACCTCCTGGCGGCCGTAGAGGGAGGCGAGAGTCAGCGCCGTCTCCCCCAAGACGTTCTCCAGGTCCACGACGCAGGCCGCCGCCCCCGTGAGCGCCTGGACCACCTCCAGGTGTCCTCCGCGCGCCGCCCACATGAGCGCCGTGTAGCCGTGCACGCTCTGGTTGTCCACGGCGGCGGTTCCTCCCTTCTCCAGGAGCGCCTGGACGACCTCCAGGTGACCTCCGCGAGCCGCCAGCGACAGCGCCGTCTCGGCGTACTCGCTCAACTCGTTCACGTCTGCGGCTCCAGGAGCAGCCTCCAGCAGCTGCCTGACTTCCTCCAGGCGACCTCCAGCGGCCGCCTGCATCAGCGGCGTCACAATGCCGTCATCACCATCCTCGGCTCCAGCCTCCTCCTCCTCCAGCAGCGGCGTCACACCATCCTCCTCCTCAGGCTCTGCCAACCTGGAGAGACACAACAGAGGTCAAGGAATAAGTCAGCTCCAGACCCTGGGGAGAGAGAATGATGAGGAAACTCGACTAACACAACATCAGGCGAGCAGAAAGGAGAGGAATAAATATCAAACGGACACAACGGGTTGAGTTTTGCTCAAGTTACACCAGGATGAAACTGAAGGGTGGTAAAAGGCTTGCGCACGGAGGTAGGAGTAAATACCACAACAGTAACTTTACGCCGGGGGAGGGGAACGTTTTTTTTGGCCGCTTATCTGCAGAAATATACTACGTTGTTAGGGAAAAGGACGAATGCATCTTCAAGTCTTGTGTAGAATGGCAGACTCGGTGCTTGGCCCAGAGAGAGAGAGAGAGAGAAGTGTGACACGGTGAGAGAGGGGGAAGAGATGAGAAAGAGAGCAGGGAGAGAAGTGAATGAAGGGGGGGGAGGATGGGAAGGGAGAGGAGAGACAAGTTTTATGGATCATTGAGTTTCATTAGCCTATGGCTACTTTTTACGAATCAACACATTGCTATTTTACATAATCACATTATTAACATTTTTTAAACCAAAGTAGCCACAAATAGTAAATATATAAAAAATAAGAGAGAGGAAGACTAGAGAGAGAAGGGAGAAGAAACAGGTGAGATAGAGAGAGTGAGGAGGAAAGGCGAGTGAAAAGAGAGTGAGAGAGACTCACCATGCTGCAGGCTGCTTGTCTGATTCCTCCTGCACATTCCTGGCTTCAGCTCCAGATTCCTGAAACAAAAAAAATTAAGAGAATATAAGATGCAGCAATCTCCCTCTCCTTATCTCGACACAAGGGAAACCTTTCTCGGCAGATTCAATAAATTAATTACTCCTGCGTGTGTGTTGGTACCACTGCGGCTCCTTCCCTTCCCCCCTCCGCCCCCTCCCGTCTCTCTCTCCCTCCCCCTTAATCAACTGCAATCGAAATGTTGACGTCACAGCCTAATTCCCACTGTCCCTACCTCAGCTCACTCGCTGCCTTCTAATCCTCTACCTCTGACGTCACCACCTCCCCTCCTCGCCGCGTCCAATCGGACCGACCCTACGTCATCGTCAAAGGTCTTTTAATTTCATTTTATAATATCTAAAATTAATTTTTTTTTCAAAATCTTTTCATACCTGCGTTTCACCAAAATAAAACAACAGTCAGGTATTTTTTTTGGTCTTCTTTCCCCCTCTCCTCCCCTCCCGTGTAATTCGACTTAGGCACACCCTCATAGACGTCACGTTGTTGTTCCTTCAAACGGTGTTGTGAAACTTTGGCAGCGCAAACCCCTCTTAAAAAATCCAACCCGCAAAGGGGTTGAATCATCCGAGTGTGTCACCTTTTTTAAATTTAATTAATTAATTAGTGTAGCTGCTGCTGCTGTAGTAACAGTCTGGACAGCAGAAGGGAAAGCATCCACTGACGTGGTAACACTACAAAAGTTTTTTTTAACGATTCTTCTTTTTTTGAAGAAAAAAAAAGAAACTGCTGGGATAGAAGAGGTAGGGGGTGTGTGTGTGTGTTATATATTTTTTCCCCCTCTCTCAGGACCTGGACAATCCACATTGATCTAGACGTTTACTTTTTCCTGATAAGGCACACACCTGAGAGGTTTTTTTATCTCCTACCTTACGTTATCTTATCTTGACTCGTCACCTGTCACGTGACAACGTTTGCCGTCGTCTCATGTCGCTGCAGCGCCATCTGCCTGTCGTTCCCTCCTCCTTCCTTCCTCCCTCCCTTCTTCCTCCTCCTTCTCCTCCTCCTCCTACTACTACTTACTGTTACCTTAAAAAACCCCTTTTTTGCCCATCAGACATGTGTATATATATATATATATATAAGTGATTGAACAGAAATGAAATGGGAACTACGGTTGTTGTTCTTGTGTTGTTCCCCAGTCCCTAGACTGGTCTGATCCGGCGCAAGCCTTTTCATTTCCTCACAACTATAACATGTCTATATATACACATTTCCTTTTTTTTAAAAATTAATTTATTTTTTAAGATTATTTATCCTTAAATATGTACCTTTATTTTCTTCATTTTTTAAAATATATGACGTACTTATCCTCCTCCTCCCTAATCCGCTTAGCGTATTCCATCCTTGGCCTCCGTCTTCTCTTCTTACTCCCTCACACACTTACTTACTTCTACTGATTTAAACGTCAGTAGTTTATCCCTTGCTCCCAGTGTCCTTCCTTCCTCTCTCCTCCCCTCTCCCTCTTTTCCTTCCTTCCCCCCCTTGATGCTCTCTCCTCACCAATTTCAAATTTCAACTTTTACTCGACCCTTGGACTTTTTTCCCCCCTTCTCAAATCCTTGTAATGTTTCTTTTTTGTTGTTGTTGTTGTTTTTGGTTTTTTTTCTGTCCACGTGCTGAATTTTGTAGATATTGGAGGAGGACCGTTACCCTATTTTCCCCGTTTTCGTTTTCCCCCCGCATAATGTTATATATTTTTCTCCTCTTCTCTCATTGATCTGGCCCCCTTAGTCCATCCCCCTTCAAAGTTCCTCCGTGTTGTTCTCTTATTCAGCTTTTACTTTCCTTGTGTTACTTTTCTCCCCCTATCCATCCATCCAGTCCAGCCACATTTCTTCAAAAGCTTCCATTCTCTTTCTTCCTTTCTTTGCAACTCCTGTCGTCCACATTTTACCATAATATACCTAATTATGGCATCCGTAAAGGAAAAAAAATTATTTCCCTTGCCTCGTGTTTACAGCTTCCTGGTTAATTTATTTTACCCTGTTTCTCATCCTCCTGCAGCACCATAACACATGTCTAAGGTTTCTATTCCCCTTTCCCCAGCGACATTTTTTTACGCTAAGATTTCCTAATATTAACACTTTTAATATCTCGCCGTAAGGCGACTCCCTTTCCCTCGCCCAGGCTTTACCCTACTCTAGTAGCACAATTCCCATACTACCTTGGTTTTTCCCCCTCGTCTGTTAATCCTCATATTGAACTCTTCTTCCTTCCAGGGCCACGTTCATGACCCATTATCATGGGTTTCCCAAGTCTCCTTACAACATCGTCAGCAAAGTGTAGGGTTTTTTTCTTCCCTCTTTCCTTTTCCATATTTGGTTTTACCTTTCTTTATAGCCTGTTCTATATACCCATATATATATATATGTGTGTGTGTTAAAGAGCATGGGATTACATCCTTGTCTTCCTCCTCTCTTGATTGCGGCTCTCTTTTCTTAACCTTCTATCCTAATCACCTGCTGCTCTGTCTTCCTCGGTGGTTATGCGTACAATCTTTCCTCTCTCGATATTTTATTCCCGCCATCCAGATGACGTAACGAAAAGAAGAAATAGAATAAGAAAAAAAATCATTATCAGAAAGAAGAAAAAACGGTAAATCGGAAGGAAAATGAAACAAATAGAGGGGAGGTGGGGTGCAGGTCATTGAAATATTTGGAAAAAAGGGGGGGATTAAATAGAAAAAAATAAAGAATGCAATAGAAGAGGAGGAGGAGAGGGAAAAAAAATAATTGAAACAAAATAAAGAACAGAATAGAAGAGGAGGAGGAGGAGAAGTGAAGAGAAAAAATTGAAACAAAATAAAGAATGCAATAGAAGAGGAGGAGGAGAAGTGAAGAAAAATAATTGGAACAAAATAAAGAATGCAATAGAAGAGGAGGAGGAGGAGGAGAAGAGAAAAAAAATTGAAACAAAATTAACAATGCAATAGAAGAAGAGGAGGAGAAGAGAAAAAAATTAAAACAAAATAAAGAATGCAATAGAAGAGTAGGATGAGAGAGAAAAAAATAATTGAAACAAAATAAAGAACAGAATAGAAGAGGAGGAGGAGAAGAAGAGAAAAAAATGAAACAAAATAAAGAATGCAATAGAAGAGGAGGAGGAGAAGAGGAAAAAATTGAGACAAAATAAAGAATGCAATAGAAGAGGAGGAGGAGAAGAGAAAAAATTGAAACAAAATAAAGAATGCAATAGAAGAGGAGGAGAGAGAACAAATAATTGAAACAAAATAAAGAATGCAATAGAAGAGAAAATTGAAACAAAATAAAGAATGCAATGGAAGAGAAGGAGGAGGAGAAGTGAAGAAAAATAATTGGAACAAAATAAAGAATGCAATAGAAGAAGAGGAGGAGAAGAGAAAAAAATTGAAACAAAATAAAAATGCAATAGAAGAAGAGGAGGAGAAGAGAGAAAAAAATTATTGAAACAAAATAAGGAATACAATAGAAGAGGAGGAGGAGAAGAAGAGAAATAAATTTCGGTGACTTGACAAAGATGGAAGAGATCTTAACACACGCATAATACAAACCTGACCCGGGGGAGGGGAAAGGCCCCAAGGACTATTTACTCAGAAGGGTTCACAGGGGGGGAGGGGAAACCCCTACGACATTCCAAAAGAAAAGGAGAGAAAAATGATGGAAAACTACAACAACAACAAAAAAAACACCTCTTTTATTTATTTAGTGCGGCAAGTTGGCTAAACTGTTCCCTGAATTATTAACAACACCACATGGAGGAGGAAACATGTCGATGGTAAATGCTTTGTGTGAATAATTTTCGGCGGGGGTTGGACTTACAGTGAAGAGGGAACAGCGAGCGACATCTGCGGAGAACTAAAGTCATAGACGGTTAAGTATTCCTGTCTCTCTCACCATTGGCGCTGCTGCATGACGTACTCTGGACAAGATGGCGGGGGAAATCAGCCACGTCATCGCGTGCGCGCGCCATTTTGTGACGCGCAAATTAAAATGTTATAATAATAAGGTTTATACGTGCTGTTTTTTGGAGGGGGGAAAACCTGAAGAAGAAGAGCGCCGGAGAAAGGCAGGGCTGCCACCCTACTTTACCCTCTCGCTCCCAAATAAACCTTTCCCATTCTCCTCTACACACTTTCTTTTTCAAAAAAAAAAGAAAGAAAAAATCATACAAAATGTTGTAGCGTTGCTTCATGGACGAAGCTTACTAGGGAAAGCTTTGCCCCACTGACCGAGAGTTAGTCGAGGTCCACTAATTAATTTATTTAAAACAAAAAAGCATTTAAAAAAAACTCTGATGATTTCAATTTTTTTTGGGATTTGATTTTGGAAGAGGGGTTGGTTTTTTTTCCTTGCACCCGTGAATTTTCTTTTTTTGCTCAATTTTCAGACCGTTTGGTTGGAGCAACTGTTTCGAAATAATCTGTGCGAGTCGTCAGAGTGGAAATGTTGTGAAAGAAAGACAGACAAACGATAAAAAAAGAAGGAAGCCAGCACACACACACACACGATGTATATTTCGGGGTTTTCTTCAAAAGACGTCTGTAAAATAATATTTAAATATATATAAATATATATGTTTAAAAATTATTATTTTTTTCATTCGCATATCACGAAAAAAAATTGGCAATAAAATTCTGCTGCGTAAAAAGAGACCTTACACGATGACGCGGGTCATTACAACAACGGCGAGGCTCAAAAACTGCTACTGTTTTGACAGCGACGGCAGCAGTAGTAATAGTAGTATTAGAGATAGTGGTAGTAGTACAAGTAGAAAAAGTAGTAGTAGTAGAGGTAGTAGTAGAAAAGGTAGTTTTAGAAGTAGCAGTAGTAGTAATAGAGGTAGTAGGAGTAGATGTAGTAGTTGTAGTAGAGACAGTAGTAGAAGTAGAAAAATCAGTAGTAGAATTAGTAGTAGGAGTAGAGACAATAGTAGAAGTAGAAAAAGTAGTAGTAGTAGAATCAGTAGTATTAGAAGTAATAGTAGTAGTAGTAGAAGTAGTATTACTAGAAATAGTATTACAAGTAGTAGTAGTAATAGATGTGATAGTAGGAGTAGTAAAAGTAGTTTTAGAAGTAGTAGCAGTAGTAATAGAAAAAGTACGAGTATAGGTACTAGTAGCAGAGACAGTAGTAGAAGTAGAAAAAGTAGTAACAGTAGAATTAGTAGTTTTAGAAAAAGTAGTAGTAGTAGAATTAGTAGTTATAGAGATAGTGGTAGTAATAGAAGTAGAAAAAGTAGTAGTAGTAGAAGTGATAGTAGGAGTAGTAAAAGTAGTTTTAGAAGTAGTAGTAATAGAGGTAGTAGCAGTAGAGGTAGTAATAGTAGAAGTAGTAAAAGTAGTAGTAGTAGAAAAGGTAGTAGGAGTAGAGACAGTAGTAGAAGTAAAAAAAGAAGAAGTAGAAAAAGTAGAAGTAGAAAAAGGAGTAGTAGAAGAATTAGAAGTAATAGTAGAAAAAGTAGTAGTAGTAGAATTAGAAGTAATAGTAGTAGAAAAAGTAGTAGTAGTAGTAGAAGTAGTATTACTAGAAATAGTATTACAAGTAGTAGTAGTAGTAATATTATAAGTAGTAGTAGTATAAGCAGTAGCAGTAGAGGTAGTAGGAGAAGTAGAAATAGTTTTAGAAGTAGTAGTAGTAGAATTGGTAGTATTGGAAGTAGTAGTAGTAGCATTAAAAGGAGGAGTTAGTACTAGCGGCAGCAGTGGTAGTAGGAGTAGAAGAAGTGTCGTGAACTTCTCTACTGTAACTGTTAAGGTCTATAACTATAGATACAAGCCAACTAAATGCACGAATTCATCGACAATGTACAAGGATGAGTTAAGTGTTACTTACTTTCATGTTTTGCCACCTTGTGTGCACAATTATTTGGAATTCATCAACTGGCTGAAAGGAGGAGGAGGAGAGGAGAGGAGTGGAGAGGGAAGGGGGAACAATGAACACGTATCAAGCAATTCCCCATAAATCACACGCCAACAGATTGTGACGTCAAACTCCGCCGACGCTGAAAACTAATCTTATCTGAGTTTCCTCTTATACAAGATGAGCTGCGAGACTCGCGACATCCACGACAACCTCGACACGTGACTACAACAATATCCTCGTCACTGTGACCAACTTCCTCCCATTAAAGAGAGTGATGACGTCATCAGCTGGTTATCATTATTACATCACCCTTGGTGGGGAAGTTTATTACTTGAAATAAACTAACATTTTGTGATTTATTCATAACAACTTGTGTCTTTTTATTAAATATAGACTTTTATTACGAGAAATAAACTAACATTTTGTGATTTATTCATTTTTCAAGAGTTGGCAACTTTGCTTTATTGAATAAATGCGGCAGTTTTTTACGCGAAAGAAACGAACATTTTTTAAGTTTTTATTTTTCAAGAGTTGGCAACTGCTCTCTTGGATAAATGTCGGAGTTTTTTTACTGTACATTCACATTTACCATCGAATATTAATTCTACATTTTATTCATATACAAGTAAAAAATTTTATTAAAATGTATCACACACGTGCGTTTAAGTTTTTTACAATTATCTAAAAAGAACTATGAAAGCTTGCAAAATATGGATTACTCTAATTGTACTTCAACCACCGCCGCTACTACTCGACCACTTCAATTTGTAAATGTAACAACACTTCAAATAAATACATAACAATTTTCGTATCACTAAGGCAGGTGCAATTATCATCCCCCCCCTTAAATAAATTAACAGTGAAACATGTGAAAATATCCTTCCTCATAGAAACAACACAGCAGCAGCACGTGACAAATAATTGTAAGAAGACTAAACACTTTAGGTGTGTGTGTGGCTGTTTTATGAACATCAGTATTATTATTATGAAATGAAATCAATTTCGAAGTTGCAAAAAAAAATTATTATAATTAAGTTTTGATTTAATAAAAAAATATTAAAAGTAGTTTTCTATTACATTACATGGCAATATAAATAAAATTACCCTCGATTCCCTGTATGTGTGTGTGTGTTGCGTGTTTAATAAATCTTTCCTCGGCTCAGTTCCTTACACGATATCAAATCAGTCATTGTGCAGTGGAAGTTTTCCTGATAGGCTAAAATATGCAACAGTTACTCCTCCTATCTTTAAGAAAGGAAGTTTGGACGACTTTGGCAATTACAGACCAATATCCCTCTAAAATACTTGAAAAAGTAGTCTATAATAGAGTAGTTGATCACCTTAAAAAATATAATCTGGCTTCAGGGAAAAATGTTCAACAGACATTGCTATTTCCACTCTCGCTCATGAGAACAACTAAACAAAAAAAGATACCCATTAGGGGAATTTTTTGTGACCTATCCAAAGCCTTTGATTGTGTAGACCATAATATCCTCCTTAAACAAAATGAAGTTTCATGGAATAACAGGAATTTCCCATAATTGGCTCTCCTCTTACCTAACAAATAGGAAACAGAGGGTTACATTAAGAGACTCGTAACTCTGGACAAATTATTAACTCAGACTGGGGACAAATAAAGACTGGCTGGGAGTTCCACAGGGTTCCATCCTAGGTCCCCCCACATTGCTCTTCTTAATACCTAGATCCGTAAATTCTTCTTCTAAAACTATACCTTGTGCTGATGATGATGACGTTGCTAGTATTTTGGTTACAAATAAACAAAATAGTCTGGAAAATGCTGCAAAGTGTTACATTAAGCCAGATGCTGCTTCACTGCTTGGTTTTCAGCTCACTTCATGGCAGTTTCAGTCAAAGGACCGGGCCAATTCGAACTCAATAAAACTAGCAACAAATAACTGTGAAATAACTCAAGTTGAATGTACAAAATTTTTAGATATAATATCATCCATGGACAATAAATTAAACTGGAAAGGATCATCATATTAATATCCTCCTAGGAAAATTAGGCTCGGGGGCGGCAACCTTTGCTCTTAGAGGATTATGTCAACTGTTGTAGTGATACCAACATAATAAGAAAATTAGTTTGTTATGCATGTTTCCACTCTATAATGACATCATATGGTGGTGTAATATTCTGCATCAGGGCGGGAAAGATGAAATATTTACACTTCAAAAAAAGGCTGTTAGAATATTATGATGTCAGGTCTCGCCAAAAACATCTTGTAGGGGGACTTTTCAAGAAAACTGGAATACTGTGACACTCAGCATATACAGTCAATCACTCATGTAACCTCAGATATATACATGACTTTGAATAAACTTCCCAACCTCCATTAAAACAATTAAAAATAAATCCAAACAAGTTCAAATATGAACTAAACTAACTGACTAACTTCTTACTAAAGCCACTCCTTCTACTCTCTGTGTTGAAGAATTTATGAAGCTGAATGTACCACAGGGGTAGATAAAGAAAACAGTTCTCTTTGGGATTCCAAAGTATATATAGTTTCAGGGAATCATCATTCATCAACAATGTTATGGTTCCTTCTTTCAAAGAGAATTTAAAGATAAATTTGTCCCAATATGCAGAGCGCTTCCAATGCCATAGCCTCTAATATTATTACAGAAACATCCATTAAAACAAATATTTTGATTCAAATGCTTACTCATGGCGTTACAGCAGATGATGATGATGATGCGGTTAATTCTCTCTACATTCTGCTGACAATGCTTTCATGATGAAATTGCTATTACAGTGCGTACAAGATGCATAAAACAAAATGGTGAACGACAACTTGCCCATCAGTTGGCGATAAGCGTGATTCATCTGTGGGCAAACGAGAAGCGGGGGGGAAAATAAAGAAGCAATAAAAAATTTGCTGCGGCAGGAATTTAACATTTCGCTACTATTAGTCAAAGTGCGATGAAAGACGAGAGGCGTTTACTGATGTCACAAATGATTATGAATAAAAAAAAAAAAGAGGCGCTTGTAGAGAAACTTGCTGTTCATCATATGAAAGATGTTCGTGAGGAATGAGACTCGTCCTGCTGTTTCAGGAATTGTGTAAGCAACGGTATTAATGGCCTTTTGACCGAGATATCAAGTGGAGAGAATTCAACAGTTGACGTGGATAATAACTTACAAGACAATGCGAATAAGACTAATAATTTAGATAATTTACAATCTGTAGGAGTTGGTACAACTGTTGAGGAATTAGCACTCACTCTCTCTCTCTGGGTATTTTTTATCAAAGTTCTCATATGCGGAGACACCTTCACCTATTTTAGAAGGTACATGTACCGGGGTCAAAGACCTTGGGCATATGGCAAGAGCTGTCCTCCGCTGATCCCACATTGGATCGGTCGGCCAGCTGCCTCCTGAAACTGGTGGGAGACACACGGGGAGATGGGAATGCTGCGTCCCCACAGCAGACTCGTCTCCCATCATTCACAGGGAAGGGCGTGAGAATAGTACCCAATGACCTACCTGATGCAGGTTTTCTAGGGTTTTCCCCTGCTGCATCTCTTTAGGTGAAACACCACAAGGGTAGGATCCTTAAACCATAGCCTGGGGGCCCTAGTTAACCCTTGGCTACCTTGCTCTACCTTCCGCATCCCCCCCTTTTCAATTCCCTTCCTATGCTATTAAAGGGGAGTTGCCTGTTTCAGGATCACCCTCATGTAGCCTGTTACCCAAAAAAAAAAGGTGCGCGACATGATAGGAAGGGCGCTGCGGGAGTTTTCTCGCAGGCGCTTCAGCCCTTAGTGACTGCGGGGCTGACCTCATCATGCATGTCGGGGATGCCTCCTGCACTCTCTCATATGCCGAGACACCTTCACCTATTTTAGGAGGTATATGTACTGGGGTCAAAGACCTTGGGCATATGGCCAGAGCCGTCCTCTGCTGATCCCACATTGGATCAGTCACCTAGGCCAACTGCCTCCTGAAACTGGTGGAGACACACGGGGAGAAGGGAATGCTGCTGCGACCCCCCCACAGCAGACTCATCTCTCATAATTCACAGGGAATGGAGGCGTGAGAATAGTAGCCAGCCAATGCCCCATCCGACCTACCTGATGCAGGTTTTCTAGGGTTTTCCCCCGTGCATCTCTTTAGGTGAAACACCACTAGGGTAGGATCCTTAAACCATAGCCCGGGGGCCCTAGTCTAGTTAACCCTTGCTCTACCTTCCGCATCCCCCCCTTTTCAATTCCCTTCCTATGCTATTAAAGGGGAGTTGCCTGTTTCAGGATCATGTAGCCTGTTAAACAAAAAAAAAAGATCCTTCCACATCAGATCTTCCTTTATTGTTACAGCAACCACACTCTCCTTTTCTAACAAATGATCTCTTTGCTGTTTTGGTCCATCCTTAGCCCCCAATGGTAGTTTTATTTCTATTTCCTTGGCTATCTCATATGACACTCTTTTTTACTAAAATCCAAAACTACTTTATGCTTGACAATCCAATCCAAGCCCAATACAAAAGGTACAAACAGAGACTTAAAATTACTATACAATCTAATAAACATCTCCTGACCTTGGATTCTAACCTTTAAAAGAATCTGTTTACTGCTTCCCAATGGCAAGCTTCCCTTTCCATCAGCTCAAGATATAATTGCTCACTGATGAACGTAGACGTAGCTCCAGTGTCAATAATGGCTCTTCTTTTCCCATCTCCCTCAATGTCAATATCAACAGTTCATGGTCACATGATTTCTCTTCCCCTTCATCCTCAATTTCTTCTAATAATTCTTTCCCATTCACCAAAATTGGTATCATTTGATTTTTTTTTTGCAGTCCCTATCCTTTTCTTCCTCAACCAGGAGACTCGCCATTGGTCTAGGATTGTCTAGCCTAGCCTGCTGAGATCTATAACTTCCCCTTTCTTCTCCGTGCTGATTATCACGTCTCCATGTAATCCGATTATTATCCCTATCCTCATTACTCACATTGTCTCTGGGGTTTCTATATCTATTCACAAGTCTTTCCCACACGTGACCTCCTCCTCTCTTCCTGTTCTACATCATCCAGGAATTTGAGTAATTTCAGCATATCTATTACAGATTTCTGCCCCTCACCAATAGCTTCAATTATTTCCCCCTCAAAATGGAACTGGATTCTGTTCTTCATCGCCCCACTTGGGTATTTGTCCTTATTTATCACAGCCAGGAAATATTCCTCTCTCGTCCCATCGTTACTGCCTCTGTATTTCCCATTATGCAATCACCCTCTGTTTGTTCTGATCCCAAAACCTTTCCAAAAAGCACCTCAAATCTCTGCTCTTCCCCGTCTACCACTACATCTAACCAATTAACCATTTTCTCTCCTAAGCACTCTCGCTTTGTTATGTTCTGGGATATTAACAATTGCAAAATACTCCTGTAATTCACCTATAAACTTCTTAGGATTTCGTCTTTCTCCATTATCGAAACGGGGCATTTGCAATTCGATTCCTCCCTTTGCGGTCACACTCGCGTTGCTAACTGAAATTGCCTTCCACTGGTCATATTATAAGTTTTCTACCGATTTCTCTAAAATTACTATCCCGTTCCCTTCTATGTTACTGCACTTCGTATCTACACACCGCTCTACTTCTACCCCATCTATTTCTAATTTACATATCCGGTCAGATAAAGTTTCTACCTTCTGAACTCTCTTATTGACCTCTTCCATCCGCTCATCAACTATCTTATTAATTACGAGGTATAATTTCCTCTGCCTTCTCATCTACTCTTTCACACGTAACAGCCTCCCGCGCTTCTTCCATTTTTTAAAAAAATACACAACACACACTGTACTCTGCTTTTTAATACACACACACACGCACGCCTCTCGACGAAATCCACGCAGCGGTCACGGGAACATTTGACCCCTCAGTCGGTAGAGCACGAGACTCTTAATCTCAGGGTCGTGGGTTCGAGTCCCACGTTGGGCGCCAAATGTAGGAGATCCGGCGTTCCTCCGTATTCGAGGATTTAAATGCTTTTTAGGGCGCCAGGTATTTTTTAATAAAAATACCAAAAAAGTGGATTTTAATAACTTTAATCCATTTCAGAACATGAGAAAAATTATCACTACAGCAGGGCGTGGTCTTTCCTTCTCCTTCATCCACTACCCCATGACGACAGACTCCGTTGATGACCCCCAGTTTCGACAATTGCAAGTCGCAAGCTTGGCCCGCATTGTTGCGTGTAACTATTCATGTTACAGTATATATAGTTTCAGGGACTGCTAGGGGAATTATCATTCATCAACGATGTTATGGTTCCTTCTTTCAAAGAGAATTTAAAGATAAATTTGTCCCAATATGCAGAGCGGTTACAATGCCATAGCCTCTAATATTATTACAGAAACATCCATTAAAACAAATATTTTGATTCAAATGCTTACTCATGGCGTTACTGATGATGAGGTTAATTCTGCTTTGGATGAAACTTATCATTCTGCTGACAATGCTTTCATGATGGAAATTTCGCCACAAGGATCTGATGAAATTGCTATTACAGTGCGTACAAGATGCATAAAACAAAATGATGAACGACAACTTGCCCATCAGTTGGCAAGATAAGCGTGATTCATCTGTGGGCAAACGAGAAGCGGGCAAAAAAAAGAAGCAATAAAAAATTTGCTGCGGCAGGAATTTAACAACAGTTCGCTACTATTATTCAAAGTGCGATGAAAGACGAGGCGTTTACTAATGTCTCAAATGATTATGAATCAAAAAAAAAGGCACTTGTAGATAAACTTGCTGTTCATCATATGAAAGTTGTTTGTGAACAAAGTAAGGAATGAGACTCGTCCTGCTGTTTGAGGAATTATGTAAGCAACGGTATTAATGGACTTTTGACCGAGATATCAAGTGGAGAGAATTCAACAGTTGACGTGGATAATAACTTACAAGACAATGCGAATAAGACTAATAATTTAGATAATTTACAATCTGTAGGAGTTGGTACAACTGTTGAGGAATTAGCACTCACTCTCTCCAGCAAAACTATGAGATTGTTACTTTAACAGTTAAGTTTAAAGAGACAGCCCAGAGCGACTGCGGGGCTCACCTGATCATGTATGTCGGGGATGCCTCCTGCACTCTCATTCTCTCTGGGTATTTTTTATCAAAGTTCTCACATGCCGAGACACCTTGGGCACATGGCGAGAGCTGTCCGCTGATCCCATATTCGCTAACTGCCTCCTGAAACGGGTGGAGACACTGAGAAGGGAATGCTGCTGCAACCCTACCACAGCAATCTCATCTCCCATCATTCACAGGGAAGGGCGTGAGAATAGTAGCCCAATGCCCCATCCGACCTACCTGATGCAGGTTTTCTAGGGTTTTCCCCCGTGCATCTCTTTAGGTGAAACACCACTAGGGTAGGATCCTTAAACCATAGCCCGGGGGCCCACCAGTTAACCCTTGCTCTACCTTCCGCATCCCTACCCTCCTTTTTTCAATTCCCTTCCTATGCTATTAAAGGGGAGTTGCCTGTTTCAAGATCTCTCGCATCTCGTGTAGCCTGTTAACCCAAAAAAAAAAGATAGAACAAGTTCTGCAGTGTGAAGCATGAGAAGCCTGATGTCCTCTTACAAGATGTTTTTGTGTGATTTATTTGAGGAGAAGAGAAAGGAAAGACACGAGACGAGAGGTGGAAGGCAGAGTATCGATAGGATTTGGATCAATTCTTCAAGTGGAGCGAGTCGGAGCGCTAGGGCGGAAGCTCAGGCTTCAGTTGAGGCACAAAGGAATATTAAAGAAGCCTACAAGTTTAGTAAATAAAGCGGGTAAGACAGATCTAATAACTCACAATCTACTCAAACAAGTACAATTGATTTAAGCAATTTTCAAAATACAAAAACTTGACGAGAAGCAAAATGAAGACTTGCAAGCAGAGCGTCAGGCCATCAATACTGTACCTAATAAAGAGCGAGGATCTCATTCACAAAATTTTACGATTTCTGATGCGATAGAACTTGAAGCAGTACATCATTCAAAGTCTTGCTGTTCTAAATTCTTTTCAAATGCAGCAAATTCCTTATGTACTAACTTCTGGAAAGTCGTGTTTTATAGTTTACAGCCGAGCAAACGCTGGAAACAACAAATCGTTAAAAAGGTTTCATTTTGGCAACCCTTTGGCCTGTTCCGTGAAACTTCGTCCTTGCTACGAGCTCACGCAATTTCCTACAGCTGACCAATAGACAGCTTTCCGACATCTGATAACTCTGACAATACTGCGGTGATTTTATAGGCGCTAGAGGTGCAACACCATCATTCCTGACAGGAAGTAGCTAAGGGTTTCCCGTCCTCGTAGGGAGGACGAAGCCACGCTTACCTCGTCGTTTCGCCGAGATCTCAACTTTCTAACGGGCAGAGGAGAGAGGAACGACTGGAAACAACGTTACTTTATGTATGTTTTATTGTTAAGAGTAATGTAGAGACAATCCATCCGCCGGCCTCACTCCTGCGGCTTCTTCCTGTGCACCTGAGCCGCGATGCGGTCCAGGTCCCGCCGCCCCTGCTCGGTCAGGCGCCGCCCCCCGTCGCCGGTCCTCTCTATCAGCCTGGCGTGCTCCAGGGACTGCAGGGCCTTGCGGGCGACGCTGCCGGCGCCGCGGCAGAAGTGCGAGGGGCACACGCCGTTCCTCTGGCGACCTGCGGCAAACCAAACACACACGCTCACTCACTCCTCGTAACCATGAAACTTCCAATACCTCAGCCGACGAGACACGTCACGGGGGGAAATCAACAGTCAGATTGAGAACAATGACGTTTTGCTACATGTTCACTCATTCTTCAGCATTTTTGGAACACTGCGCCATTGAAAACAAGTGACATACAGAATTATAACACAGAAATTTAGAAAAAGCCAAAAGAAGACGTGTACACAATAATTTGAAAGAAAAACTTGAAGGTGGCTCTTGAATATGTACCAAGCACGTCATTCTATTATTTGTAATAAATATTTCTGAATAAGTCCAAAAATTACTGTTATGGAAGAAAAATGTATGCCATCACAAAAACATTATATATACATACAATTAATAGGGAACGGACAGAGAAGTAGAAAGTAGGTGACTTACCCGAGGTTCACAGATGGTAAGACACCTTGCGAGTGAGGTTTAGAGGAACCACAGGCCCCCTCCTTTGTCACAAAGTTACAAAGACATTTCTTCCAGTGATCGGCTAGCCGACGACCAATATATATATTCTCACACACAGGGTGTAATGAGAAAGAACTCCCTAGTTCTAAGTAATAATATAATGGGGAAAGTAATGGAGTACACATCATGAAAGAAAACCCTTCCAAGCTTTGTTTAATGTTAGTAAACTTCAACGTGGGATCCCTTTTGTTGTCACGCACACACCGAGACGATATTCCACCTCTCGCCGCGTATTCACCAACGTTTCAGGCGTAACTGTCCGAACCACCAAGACAATTCTTTCCCGTATCTGATCTTTTCACTGTACACAACATTTTTCTACACGGCCCCAAAAGAAAAAATTCAAAGGTGGGGGTTAAGTGCATCGCGCCAGTCCTGGAAAGAGTGTGTCTGGAGGCAGGGGCGCCATCTTGTTGGAAAAACACGAGCCCCCTTCTCCGCCTCGATACAGCCACCTGGGGGAAAGACGTCGCACAACACTGGGTTTTTTTTCTTCTACAAAAATGAAAGGACCAATCACACCATCTTCCATCAAACCACACCGCGCTGAATAACTTCATGTTGACGCTCTGCTCCCCCAAATTCTACAGTTATGACTATTAACCGACATGAAAAGTAGCCTCGTCAGACGAGAGAAACGTCTTTTAAGAATTGGCAATCATCATCAATTCTGTGCAGAAAGTCAATATCAAACTCATGCCTTATCATTAGGTTTTATTTCATGTAACAGTTGCTATTTGTAGGCACGAGTGTTGCGTGATTTATAATTACAATATTTCGGGTTACGCATTGTTCACCCTCGTTGCATGAATGCAAGTTTGATTTAAGATCCAAGACAATTTATCCACAAAACGTGGGTTACTTTAACACTTGGAACATATAGGGTTTCTGAATGAAGAAGGTGGGTCAATGTTGACCGTATGCGAGGTACTAACGAAAATCATCTCTCTCGACCATCAACCACGATCTGGACAGTCACGTGAAGAATACCACATGTGTACTTATTCAGTAGTTGACCGAAATGTAGCCAAGTCTTGGTTTCCTGTGCAACGGGTTTGACAAAGACACACTCGTTCATATTTTGCTCCACACGAGTTTTTTTTTTAAAAAGAAACTGATGTCGCAAGGACGTGGGCCTTTCTGCAAATATGAGACGGACTTCAGTGGATATGAGGAAATCATTCCTAAAAATGTTTGTATGGATTGTGGCGTCGTTATATGTACATGAAACATGGACGTTTTGGAGTCGCAGAATGGAAAACAACAGAAACCTTTGTGGCGCAATAGGAAAGGGGAAGAGCGAACAATGAGGAGGACATTGACCAAGAGAAAGGGGAGGTAGATTAAAATGCCATGTTTTCACACACGAGGGTCTTGCAAAATACGCATTAAAGGGAAGTGTGGGACACCAAGAATGGAACACACTAAGCACATTACGGCAGATGTGGTCGTAGTAATGCGGAATGAAAAGGCTCACACAAGATAGGTTAGCATCAGACCAGTCCAAGGACCGAATGTCACGCCAACAATAGCCTTTCCCAATTATTTGGGGCACTACCCTTTCCGAAAATTAGTGAAGCCAGAAATCTGATCGAGCTTTACATATCCTCCATCAGTTGACTGGTCGACAAGGATGATGGTGACCCGAATAAAAAGGAGAAATGAGTGACAGTGAGACTTATACTAATAAAGGCGACAACTTATCCAGACAAATTACAGTTATGACTCTTGGGTAAGACGTTGCCGTGCCTGTTACACAATTTCCGTGGACATCCACTGTTAGTTGTTGTGGCACAATGTTCACAGTTTGAAGTCATAAGAATTTGCCATACACTCGTGTAGCCGGGAATGTAGCGGCTAACAACAGCAAACCGCAACACTTTACAAACTTGCTATACAAATATGTCGACAGTTTCCCACAAATTCGAACATAAATAACATGTTTAATCAATCAAGCGTTAAAATAAAAAAATATTTAATGAATGTTGACCCCATCCATCACACGGGAAATTGTAGTAACGCAATAGTCAAAAGACCACCATGCTGAAATTTGGCAAGTTTCAATACACAGCAGGAAACTATGGTTACAAAGTTCAGAAAAGTTGAACTTAATTTACCGAAAACAATTGTAACCTTCAACATGTTTGTATAAGTCAAGCAGTTAAGGAATATGTTCTCACTTGTTGCGGAAAAATGAGGAAATGGACGCGCAGACTTTGCCGCAAAGAGCGAGATGCAGAAACGCCAGGGGAACACATTTTATGACACGCACCTCCAAATATCTTGGTGACCGTTCCCACTCCGACGGGCGACCTGAAGTAGATGTGTCTGACGAGGGCGGCGCAGCGGGTGTAGAACCAATCGTCATCGTAGGGAGCCAACTCCTTGAACCTGGCGCTCTTCACGAGGTCCACCCAGTCGGGCACCTTCATTTTCCCAGTCCTGCGGGAGGGGTTAAAGAAAATGTAGACATTACAACGTTCCTACAGCAATCCACAAATATTAGCCCCCCCACACACACACAATGTCAGTATTACAGAGAGAAATTATTCCCATTAGCTGTTGGTGAGGCATTGATAATCCCAAAACAGCCCCAAACCATATAAACTACTATAAACAGCTGCAAAATTTTATAAAATTCTGTCAAGTCTTCTCGCAAAGAAGATACCACAAACAAAGAGATTAGAACTTTAACCTCTTACTGTATTTGTCACACAGTAAATTTAAATGTTTTTTTTAATTATTTTTTTCAATTTTTAACAATTCCTGCTACCAACGTGTGAAAGCTTCGCTGACCTCAAAGTGAAAGTTTCCATTAATATATAACAATAGATATAACCTTATATTAACAGACATATTTTTTCCTATTTCAAATATTGTCAGATCAGAATAAACAATTCTTGGGTTTCCACGCCATCGAAACGTCGTGGCTTAAACTCCATTTAACCCGGGTGGAAACCCAAAGAATTGTTATTCAGAATATTATACACCAGGAAAACCCTCTATCTTTAATTGTCAGATCACTTTACAAGAGTCATTTGAGTAAGACACAAAACGTCTGTGTATCTAAATTTGTTCATCACTTCTATTTACGTTAATTCTCGTCCATAATTGAAAGCATTCAGCGGTGTCCATTGAACGTGAAAATTTTGTGCGGCGGACGTGTTCGATACAACTCTTAATTACCTGCACATCAATTTTTTTAATTAAAATATCTATTCTTACAAATTTTTGTTGACAAACTAATGCGGACATTTATTGGACTCGATTTCTTTTAAGAGCTGAACGCTATAATTGTTCACATATATTGTTGTTAATTGTAGCACTCGCGCCTTAACCTCACCAGTTCATTCATAGGCAATTTATACCTTAAAGTTTCAATTCGTAGGATAGCGACAAGATACTTACTTCTTGAGGAAGGCTGAAAACGCCTTCACGAATTCGTGCTGGTCGACGTCCTTTAGAGTGACTGAAGGCATCTGGAAAGCGACAAGAACGCGTGTTAGCGAGGGCAACGTGCTACGAGCGTGCACACATTTATCCCGAATACAGGAAAATACAGAGTCGAGGACGACACAAACATATACACGCAGATTAATTGCGGGCAAACGGAGATTCCCCCGTAAAATATTTACCTTTAATATAAACGGAGAAAGCAGGAATCTGAAGCAGTCCCTCACAGAGTCTCAACAGCAAAGACGATAAGAAGAGGCTTTCCAGAGCGGTTCGACGGCGGAGACGCTCCGCTTCCGTCCAAAGAATAAACGATTATCCAAAGGTAATAGAATGTTTAAATTAGCTAATAAATGCTGATTTTAAATTTCTAAAAATATTTTTACCGTTGCCGAACAGTAACTGAAAATTTAAATTGTGCTTGTGATCATGTTTTACTGAATTTCAATTTTCTATTCGTTACAATTAGGGCTTTGAAATGTTACATTTAAATTCTTCATTTCTTGCAAGTTTTAAATCATTTTGATAACTTAACTTATATCCATTTCACGTGCCTCGTAACTCCTTATGGCCAAAGTAGCGTAAAAGGAATTATTTTTTTAAAAAAAGCAAATAAGGTGAAGCCGCGTCCATACCAACATTTTTCGCAACGATTTCCTAATATACACACTTCTATTACCCGTAAGTAAATTACTTATTCCTTGCCTGTGCTATCCTACTCTAGTCGCTGAATTCCTTAACCCCCTTCAACGTCCCATTTCAATCCTACAGCCTTTGTTATTCCACTGTTTCCCAAACTACACTCCATCACTTTGGTTCTCCCTCTATTAATCCCTTTTTTGTTCACATTTTACGTGTAAAAAAGCTAAATTACTTTTAATAAACCTTTCGTTGGATATAATTGTAATATTTTCCTGGTAAACCTTTCATAAAAATTCTTAATGACGTCAGATTAAAACGTTTTCAAATATATAATGACGTTCAAGGAAAATGGCAGAGCGATTTGTGAAGGTGTCCCATGAGTAGAAAGGATCTCACTAAACATCGGAATTATAGAGTTGAAATAAGTTATGACTGTTAACTTTAATCTGTAATAAGAAGGAGCGGGATTGAATTCGTAATGTGGTATTATAAAACGTCGGCGATGAGTCTGTTAATGGCTTGTGTTCAGCCATAGGAAACGTCTTTGTTCCTCGTTTATTGTTATTGAAAGATGGTGCAAAAACCTACAGTGGAAGTCGACAAGAGTCATCGACGCCCTTAAAGCCCCGTCCACACTTGCGAGCAACGAACCGAACACGAGGCTGGCCGTGCGCATGCGCTAGACGAGCCGTGTTTCCCCCCATCTGTTGTTGTCTGGTATTTCGACGAAACATCAGAGGAGGAATGATGCTCGGTTCGCGTGCCTCGTAGTGTGGAGGACGAGAGACGAGCCGAGCATTCCTTGCCTTGTATCAGAGATAATCATAGCTCCTTGTGCTCGTGTTCTGTGACATAACAGCAAGATGGTGACGATGACGTCATAGGAGGATTGTGATTGGTCCCGACCAAGAGCCGATGACGCTGCTGCTGATGAGACTCAAGATGGCGTAAAACTGTAACAAACTCCGCGCTTCTCTCTCACAAAATCCACACAGCCAAATTTATTTTGGTAATACTTCACATAATGAGGCAATTTCCCTTGTTACTTTAATTCTCATGGCATCAAGTATTAGGCAATTAACAGTTATCTACATTCACCATTGGATATTAATCCTAAATTTCTTCCATATACAAGCAAAAACATTTTAAAAATATGTATTACACGTGTTTAAGTTTTTACAATTATCTAAAACAAAACGATGAAAACTTGTAAAAATATGGATTACTCTAATTGTATTTCCAACTGCCGCCGCTACTACTCGACCACTTCAATTTGTAAATGTAACAACAGTTAAAATAAATACATAACAATTTTTGTGTATCACTAAGGCAGGTGCAATTATCATCCCCCTTAAATAAATTAACAGTGAAAAGATGTGAAATTATCCTTCCTTATTAGAAGAAACAACACAGCAGCAGCACGTGACAAATAATTGTAAGAAGACTAAACACTTTAGGTGTGTGTGTGGCTGTTTTATGAACATCAGTATTATTATTAAATGAAATCAATTTCGAAATTGTAAAAGAAATTATTATAATTAAGTTTTCATTTAAAAAAAATATTAAAAGTCGTTTTCTATTACATTACATGGCAATATAAATAAAATAAATTACCCGCGATTCCCTGTATGTGTATGTGTTGCGTGTTTAATAAATCTTTCCTCGGCTCAGTTCCTTACACAATCAAATCTCTTGCTGCTTGGAGTATAATAAGATGATGATCGACTCCTTGCTCGTGTTCGCTCGTTGCTCGGCTCGCTCGTTGCTCGTGTTCGCTGCTGCCGCTCACTAGAACGACGAGACGAGCCGAGCAAGTTTCAGCTTGTTGCTCGCGAGTGTGGACAGGGCTTGAAGGTTGGATTTGGCTCCAATCCTGGAAGAATTCTTTTCCCCTGTCGAGCCGTATTCCTGAAGACGATTACTGCTTCACTGTCCTACGTTGTTGTCAAGAAACGTCGTTCTTACATCGGCAGTCGAAGTGAATAATATACTGGATGCTAAAATTACCGCGAATGCGAATAATTTAAATATAATAATAAACGTTGAATTGACTTCTGGTAATTGATACTTTCTCCGACTTTTTGTTCTGTAAACATCTTTTAAGGTACGTTTACACAGGGCAGGGGCAGTGATGTTCGTCCAAGTCGAGGGGGTTGCCTGTGCACTGCCTACCGTTTACACGTCTTGGGCAGATAACACTGCCCACTTCTTCACTGTCAACTCACTGCAGAACGGGCGGGGGGCAGATTACTCTGACGACGCGTGTTCACACTTCTCTGCCGCCGTTGTTTCTCGGCAACTTAACGTCACAGGTTGGTTTGTAATGTTGTTGCTGCTGTTGCATAGTGTCTATATATATATATATATATTGTTTATATCATCAAAATGAATATTTCCTCCCCCCCTCTTTGTGCATCAGGAGGCATAATGTCCATAAACAGGAACTAATAACCACCATCTTGTGTGTTTGTGATGGAGGAGGAGGAAGGTCACCCTACTCTCCTATAGATGCACTTGTCTAGTTAATATTGCTTTATATTATTATTATAATAACAACAAGAGCCAGCGCCTGTTCCATTGAAGCTGGTTTCCAGTGTTTAATTGCCTCGGGTTTTTCTATTACTTGTTGTTTTATTCCCCTTAAAAAGACGTCAATTACTCAACAAAACACAAATGAATTATTTTTCTCATCACGTGTGATAGCAAGTAGTGTGTTTATAGCTATATACATCATCATACTTTCTAGTTAAAGTTTGTGCCGTTGGAGGCTGGACAATAATAATTATTTTTGGAAACTTAACCTAAAAAAATTACAGGCTCATACACACAGGTGCAACAAACGAACACTAACCTAAATTATTTCTGAAGCAAAATTTTGGCCGCTGTTCACAAAAAAAAGATCCACTTGACTCCAATCGCACACAACTAAACCAAACTTTTCCACACGCGTGTATTTAAAAAAACGCAAAATACAAACTGTTTACCATTGCAATATCGATAGTCAGCCCCTGTGACACACACAATCGATAATCGACAACCGTAGTAATAATAATATAAAGCAATATTAACTAAACAACTGTATCTATAGCACAGTAGCGTGATGCTGATTTCCGGAACCTTTCTTCCCTCGTTACGTCACAAACACAAGATGGTGGTTATTAGTTCCTGTTTACGGACATTATGCGTGGTACGCGAAAACACAAAGGGAGGGGGGGGAGAAATATTCAACTTGATATAAACAATATATCGACTCTATGCAACGTCATCAACATTACAACCTGTGTCGTAGTTGCCAAGAAATGGCAGAGAAGTATAAACATGCGCCAGAGTTCTCTGCCCGTTCTGTAGTGAGGAAAGCAGTTGGCAGTTATCTGCCCAAGGTAGTGTAAACGGTAGACAGTGCACAGCCGACCCAACGCAACTTCTACGAACATCGCTGCCCGCGCCCTGCTCGACGGCAGAGGTTGGCGACACTGCAGTCGTGATGGCGTCGACGTTGGTCAAGTACGGCGCGGCCGTGTCGCTGCTGGCGGTGCTGGTGGCGCTGCTGCGACGCCAGGGCGCCGTGGAGGAGTCCCTGGACTGGAGGCTGGACGCCGTGCTGCGGGGTCTGGAGCGCGTGGAGCGGGAGAACGCGCTGCGGCTGCGGCCCAAGGTGGCGCTGGGCTACGGAGCCTGCCAGGACCTCTTCGTGGACGCGGGGCTGCTGCTGCCCTACGACGCCGCGGCGGACCTTCCCCGCCACTTCAGCGACATCCGCTCCCGCGACGAGTTCCTCCAGTCCTACGCCTTCTTCTTCCGCCACGGCGCCGCAGCAGAGTACGTACTCCACTCCCCTTCATCTTATCAGACCCTCTCAAGGATGTACTTTCACTAAGGTTTTTTTTTTGTCTATTTTAGGCCTCATTTAAACTTACAGACATTAAATACACACTATATATATTTACATACATACATAGTGCTTTTTACCAAGTGGCAGAATGTTTGAGCAGAAGAGAGCGCACACTAAATGCCTTGGAAAAAGCTGCAGATTTGCTTGAGGAAGGGCGAAAGAGTCAATTTATATTCTGATTGTAGAAGTGAATTTTGTGAATAGCTGTAAAAGGAACAGACAATTATAGGTTACTGACAACATTAACAGTAATGCCTTATTTAGAAAGTCAGTTTCCTTTTTTTGTATTAAATTGAAATTCCAGTCTCAATACTTTGTTTCACCACAAACGAGGTTTGGCTGTTAATTCTTTCACTTCTATTTATTTGTGATTATTTAATTCTTATTGTGTTCACGTTGTCACGCTATCCGCCGCGTTTATCGGCAAAATCATGAAAAGCATTTTGTCGTGATCCGCTAGGGTAACGGGCTCTAGTATTCCGTTGAGATACTTTCTTGTATACTCTAGGGTTGACTTGAAGCTCGTTGAAGTTCAGTTGTCCGACCTGATCGCAAGTTCTATTTCCTGCAGCCGGGTTTCAGTTAAGAAGATTCACGCGTGACAGCTTTTATTACCTCTAGTCAGGTATATCACTTTTCTAATTAATGAACGTAGACTTTCCCGGTGAAGATTTCATCACTTTCCTACTTTATTATAAGTGGAAGGTCCTGGCTCTCGTTATTTCTGCGTTTACTCTTGCCTCTTTATAAAGTTTATGGCCCAAGAATTAATGTACGATTCACTTTGCAGGCGTTACGTGTCCAACCACACCCTCTTCCGAGAGCTGCTCGAGACGGCGGTGAACTTGGAAGGAGCCCGCTTCGCCATCGGAGGCAACGCCCCCATCATGGCCTCGCGCTTCCACGCCGAAGGCTGCGAGGTCCTGTTGGCTGCTCGCATGTCCAAGAAACTGCAGTCGTCGCTGCCCCAGGACGTCAGAGGTGCGCGCCCATCCACTCCGCCAGACGTCTCCTGCTCCCCTTTCCGTCCTTCTTCCCTCCCTCCCCGTGAGTCGAGTGTGTGGCCGGTCAACACTTGACCAGAAAAACCGAATTTTCTTTCTTGGACTAACTAACTTACTATTTGTAGAATTTGAGTGTGCATTTACTTTTCTTGCATAACAATAATAATAATGTTGTGTTACAAAGCTTGTTTGGCCCGTCACTGCATGTGGTTCTGTACAGTTGTCGGAGGTGACGTCGAGAAAGACGACGTCCACTTGATTCTGGAATATAAGGCCGGGGAGACCTGGGGAATTTATTCCTCTCCTCGAGCTAACAGGTGCGTCATCCTCCGCCAAATATACGACCCGTCACTTTCGCTTTGTCTCGGCCGCGGCCGTGGTCTTAACTTGCTGTTTGTATCTTAACTAATACTTTGTGCCCGTTAAAATGTGTCGCCCTACGTTTGTGTCAGTCAGATTAGAAGTTTTTCCTTTTTATGCATGCTATTAATATTTTGTGTTTTGATGTAAAGACCCGTGCTATGTTCCGAGTTCACTCTCCTGCTTACGTTTTCCACAAGACTTGTTTCCACAGTGGCTCGACCACATTTCTGCAGAAAAATGGAATTTCCGAACTTAATTTTTTGCTCCCGCAACCTTTCCCAATCGTAAATCCTGTAATTTTAAATTAAATTACACTGCTGCGCAGGTACGTCTTCAGCAAATTGTCGCACGGAGCGAGAGGCAGGGTCGTCGCTGGCGACCTTGAACAGAAAGTCCCTCGCGCGCCGTAGTTGAGTGCTTGGAACTTGTTGAACAAAAAATAAAGTAGAGGACTGGGCTGCATAATTTGGAAATACACCTTAATGAAATGCATTTTAATATCTAATAAAGAGCTATTAATAATTAAAATTTTTTGATTTGTCACTTTGGTACACACATTTCTATTTACGGTACTTGTCCGCATTATGCCGTCCAAAGGAGGAAGGCAGAGAGTCTTGAGAAATCGGGGGAGCGTCGACGTTTACTTAAACCCCATATCTCTTTAAAAATGGTTTTATCCGTACCAAGAAATATGAAATTATCTTTATATATTAATTATAATACATCAATTGAAGTATTTTCAAAAGTCGAAAACTGTTACTCTCGCCTCTTTTACTTTGGACGGCAGCATTATGCCGGAAATATAATTATTCCTTACGTTTAAACTGTAACGCTATTCCATTTAAGTAAGCGGTAACTCAACCTGTTGTTCCTTCCGCCGCCGCCGCCCAGGTTCATCGTGCACAACGACGCCAACAACCCCATGGTGACTTCCCTCGAGGTGTTCGACAAAGTGCTGGACGACTTCGAGCCGAACCTCCTGGTGGTGAGCGGCCTGCAGATGATGGACAACTACCCCTTCCTGGCAGGTGGTAACACGCCCCCCTTTCTTTCTAGTCGTTGGTTTTGACCACTTGGTACATCGATCGTTCGGCCCGCCCTCTGTTCACAGGTCAGAGGTTGGCGAGGGTGGCCAAAGTGCGAGGCCAGATGATGCGGAGGGCGCCGTCCACGCGGATCCACTTCGAGATGGCTTCCTTCTCCGACGCGGACCTCCTCCAGGAGCTCACCACGCACATCGTACCCTTCGCGGACTCCTTGGGGATGAACGAACAGGTGAACCCCACGCGCTTTCAGAAGTTCTGTCAATCCAAGTCTGGAGGACGTAATTTATACATTTTTGTGGATTTTTTTGTTTTGTTGGCAATTTCGAGTCCACAGACCTTTGAATTCATTCAGTCCTCATTTTTGAGGATAATTTTGATAACATGGTCCCTGTTATTTTGGTTGTACACTCTTCTTTTTTTTCAATGTTGAAATTTCAGGAGACTCGTACCAATTAGAACTCATTGTAAAAGACTGAAATAAGAAATGAGCTTACATCGACACCTTGCTGTCACATATTGTAGTGGTAAAAGATAAGGACTGCAGTATTTTTATTACCCTAGTGAAGGCGACGTCATGTCATGTCTTGGTTGCAGGAGCTGGTGAACCTGCAGAGCGTGCTGCAGTTTGGCAACGTGAGCACGGTGTCCGACTCCAACCCGAGGGTGGCCACGGCCCTGGACCAGATGAGGCAGGTGTTCGGGCTCGTCCAGGAGCTGAGCGCCTCCGTGCCCCGGAGCCGTCGCCTCACCCGGCTGCACGTCCACACCTTGGCCTACCAGGCGGTGGTGACCGCCCGGGGTTCCCCCTGGAAGAACGGCATGGCCGCCGCCGCCAAGGCGTCGCTCACGGCCCACAGGCACGTGTGCGCCACGGCGAGGGTGGACCCGCTCAAGGCGCAGCTCATCATGGACGAGAGCTTCTCCACCTCCGCCGCCCCCGGGAGCAGGCGAGTCCCCCTGGACGCGGAGGACCCCGTGGCGTGTTGGGAGGAGCTGTGGAGGGGCGACGAGCCCGTGGAGATCTGCGTCGCCCCCGTGCTGGTGTGCACGCAGGCCCACCAGACGGCCGGCGGGGGGGACAACATCTCCTCCGCGGGGCTGGTTCTGCAGATCGGAGGAGAAGGCGCGGAGGAACCGACCCCCCTCAAAGACTGACCGTCGCTCCTCGGAGTCGACATTTCCCTTCACTTTTAATTCTCTCGTGTTACTTCACCTGGTGGATGTGAGTTTGTGATATTAAAAAGCTTGTTTTCCTCTTAACCACTTTACAACTTCTCGTGCCCACTTTCTATTCTAATCGTGCTTAAAAAGTATGCAATCATATTTGGTTCCCTTCACCATCCATTTCCCACCCTACACTGATAAAAACTTACTGTACCCAAATACGCGTCGGCGCCCTATTTTTCACTTTCCTTACGTCTTTATACATTTTACAATTATAAACATGTTAAGCATTTCGTCCAAAGGATGAGTTTCATCGCTTTGACTCGCATATCGTCACAGTTCAGAATCGACATCTGTAGGCTTGCCAACTTTAAACGGATGTCGGGCCGTCGTCACCGCTGGCTTCCATGTGACTGTCCCTGGACGATTCCATTTCCACAGATGTGGGTCAGGACAGTAGGCTTTTGGTTACTTCGACTTGGCGCTCGCCTGCAGAAGACGAGAACGAGAAGAAAGTCTGGATTCATCTTAATACTAGCTTGTCGGCCGGGATTATTAGTGCTTAATTATAATAAGCATTTTACTCAAGTTACGATACTTTGTTTCTAGTTAATGTTGACGTCTCTTTGCCGCCGTACGCAGGAATATATCCTGTTGTAAGTTCTATACGTCACTGGCTGGAGACTTCGCGGTGCCCGGGTACATCAACACGGTACATTATTTAGTTCTCGGTCAACTCGTGACTAAATGCTACAACGTGAACCTCAAATATACTCCCGGTACGACGACTGGACTGAAAATATTTTATTCCCCCACACCCAAGTGATGAATTTTTTACACTTAATTCGCATATTGAAGGTCATGACGTAACACGGCGACGCCCCTTTACACAGATTTCGACCCCAAAGGTTGACAATTAGCTTGTTATTTTCTTCCTACCCCATGCCCCACGTGCTGCAAAGGGGGTTGTTGAAATATCGCACGCACAAATATTGTTGGGGAAATCACTAAAATAAGTAATCAACCTCGAGACTTCAATAGGAGCCTATATTACATATAAAAATCCCGCCCTTCCCCCCTAGGGGAGGCATCCAGAACTTGTACGCCAAACATTCAGACGGTTTTAATCGTCTGTTTCGTAGTCGCTGGTCTGAACCGACGGTATGGGTTCCTGCCCACGCTCGTCTTCAGTCTCGTCGCCTCCAAGATTATGAACTTGATTTCCATGGTGACCTTTCCTTATCATTGACGATAAATAACACTTTGAGAAACCTCTAAACACAAAGTTTTGGCGTTGTGAAAGAAACGGCAATCGAATGTCTATCTATAAATACCGTAAGAACATAGCCGAGCGGTAGAGCTTATGGTCGCAGTTGGTTTGGAACAGAGCACGCCGTCGCGTGTGTATACAACAATAGATGGAGCGATGCTGCTCACACACCCTTAAATGGATTTACATCAATATCTCCTGAACTCTGCGAGATATCAAAATGAAACACACACCAAACTTTAAATTAAAATTCCTGTTTAAACCCTCCCTGAAATATGTCCAGCCTTTTCGGAGCGTAACGTCGAGAGCATAGGAAACCCGCATTCAAGTGGAGATAAGTGAATAAATAAGAAAACAGTTTCAGCATTCCGATACTCGGATGCGAATCAAAGTTGCAGTCAGTCCAAGTAAACAGCACACACGCACGTTAAAGGGGAAGAACGCTTGTCGAGTCACGGTAGGTTTAGTAGAGAAGACAATGTACCGTGAAAATAAATGTAAAAAAGTTGGGTTGCCATTTTATTGTTTAAAAAATTACAAAACATTCTGAAAGACGCAATTCCGTACAATTGTTTGGCAAAAATAGTAGATACATAGAAAAAGGAAATTCGTTAGTTAAAAACCGGGACAGGAAAGGTCAGATGTGGCGGCAGCTACGACCTCGCACAAGAAGGATTTCGGGCATTACTACCACAAACAGGAGAAGTCATTGAATAAAACAAAAACAGAGGCAGGCACGCAGCGTACCCGATTCTCTCTTTGGCAACACACGGAACAAAAAAAGGCACACAAATACTGAAATTAGGGCAGACAAAAAGTAACATCGCCTGAATTGACAAGACAAATATTCTCCAGGGATATTATTAAAACGACGAACTAGCCCTTTAAAAATACCAGTTGCCTAAATAAAATGTAAATTTACACACACACAAACACATCTTGACAGTACATGCAAAAAATAATATCACCGACACTGCTGTAAACTTCCCAACACACTCGCCCATTGGTGTCAATATACATAAATTAATCTTGAAATTTAAATATTAATAAATCTGTACTCTGGGGAAGCTGCAGTACGCTAAAGTGAGTAAAATATCACCAGGGTTGAGAAAGCTGCATAAATTTGTACTCGACAGAAGTTGTCGCTTGATGTCAGAGAAAAACACGTGGACATATACATTCAATCACGGTCCACTTTCAAACTCGCGACTCACTCTACGGCTGCTTAACGCTGCGGAGGCTGTACGAGTGGGAGGAGACGTTGCTGCCGACGCTGGACCCCCTCCTGGAGCGGTCTTCCAAATCCAGGGGCCTGAGGACCACCACGGGGATGGCGTTCAACCTGGGGTCTGCGGAACGTGGGAGGGGGAGTTGGAGTTCCCTCTCGGGCGTGTAGAAGTCTCGCTTGGTCAGAGGAGACGCGTCTGATCTGTCCACGTGGGGCAGGGGCGTGCTGCTCCTCTGCACGTTATACCTGTACGCGCTGTCAAACTTCCTGTACGGGCTGTACCCGCGTATGTGAGGCCTCGACTTGGGTCTCCCGTGCGGGGCGCCCTCCGGCTCGCCCTCTGCCTTCTCCACGCGGACGTGGTCCTCCCGGTTTACCCCGGCTCCTGCGAACCCTTCCGTCCGTCTCGGTTCGCCCACGACGGCGGCGGTCCTCGGCCTCTCCTCGGGGTCGTGGACCCTCTCCGTCCTCCTCCGCTCCCCCAGGAAGGCGGAGGACCTCACCTTCTCCCTGGCGTCGTAGATCTTGTCCGCCTGCCTCAGCTCGCCCAAGAGCTGCGTGGTGTCAGTTTTCAGCTCCCGGAGCAGGCGGTTGTTTTCCGACACGTAGTCTCGGTAGAGCAGGATTTTAGCGAGGATCAGGGCCAGACAGATGGCGGCGGCCGCTTTCCTCGACGACACGGCCCAGGATTTCCCCCGCAGGCTCTGCTCCTCCATCGTCCCTCCCAAGCGTGACGCGACCCAGGCGAGGACTGAGTACTCCATCACCAGGTTGAGCGTGAGGACCAGGCACAGCCAAGGGCGGGCGCCGCTGGTGCGGGGGGCGGCGCTTAACACGAAGACGACCAACAGGGCCGCCACGTAAAACACCAGGCCGTGAAACCACATCACCTCTCCCAGGCTCCAGGACCGCAGGTCCGTGATCGCAGACATGAGGCCCTCGTGGGAGACGTCCAGGAACTTTGTCACGGCCTCCATGTGAAACGTCACCTGAGAAAATGAAACAATTTTACAACGTTAAGACGCTGTCGTGGCAATTTCGACGGGTGAAGGAAACGGTATAGGAGAACGTGGATTCTATTTAATATATAAATACGGCGATAACAACCCACACAGGTGATTCAGGTCGCCCGTAGCTTCCGACAATTCCACCGGGGGTCGACTGTCGGGTAAGAGACGGCGTCATGTCACACACACGTCATAAGTGAACTTGCATTGGAGAAACTCTAAAGGAGAGACTTTGGATCAACAGAAAATGTGATGGTCCACTTCACCAAAACAGTACTCAAAATATACACAGTTGAGACCGCCAGAAATTAGGAAAGGATTTATCGAGATCCTCCGGACTACTTTGGGTACACCGAACACGTCTTTGTGTGTATCAAGAGTTTTCGCTTAATGAAGAGAAAATTCCATAGAGAATGATAGATAGATTTGCAAGTGGTGGAGTTACATCACTATACGCCCTCGACTCGTGCACAACTGGAGACGTCACAGTCGGTTAACATGTATACAACGAAAGGAAAATCCCGATGTATACATTTGGGAGATCACATTCCCCGTTTAGCCGATAGATAAATACTGATGAATGGTGTAGGTGGAAATAAATAAATATATATATTGAGAAGCTTTCGCCTTACTTGAAACAACGGAACCGGTGGAGTTATATCACTATACCCCCTCACCTCGTGCACTACTGGAGACATTAGTCTGTTATCGTGTATACAATAACAGGAAAATCCTGATGTATACATTTGGGAGATCACATTCCCCTTCAGCCGATAGATAAATACTAATGAATGGTGTAGGCAGAAATACATATTTATTATGAAGCTTACACCTTAGTAGAAACAACGGAACCGGTGGAGTTATATCACTATACGCCCTCGACTCGTGCACAACTGGAGACATTAGTCTGTTAATGGGAGAATCCTGATGTATACGTTTGGGAGATGAGCGTTACATCACTATACGGCCTGGACTGGTGCACAACTGGAGACGGGATGGGGGCGACGGTACCTGGGCGGAGGCGGCCGCCAGCCTTTCGATCGTCCTCTCGGTCTCCTCGTGCCACAACTCGCCGCGGAGGAAGAAGCAAATGCTCTGCGCGTGGGTGTAGAAGACGGTGTACGCGTGGAAGGCCTCCGGAGCCATGGACGCCGTGCACCGGACGCGGTCCTCAGAGTCGCCGCCGCCGCAGCCCAGGGGCTCGCGTCCCGACGTCTGCAGGAAGCAGTCGGTCAGGCCGAGCGCGACCGACGCCTGGGCGTCGCCGGTGAGGCCGTCGCAGCCGTCGTGCAGCCTCCGCACGGCGCTCTTCCAGCAGGCTCCGGAGGCGGGCAGGCGACTCATCTCGGTCAGGCGGCTCAGCTGCAGGCGGCCTTCCTCGCGCATCCGCCGCCCCCAGGGGCCCCCGGCGTCGAAGCCCAGCGTCGCCAGCAGCGTCACGAATAGCATCGCACTCACCCGACACTTTCAAACAGCAACCGACGGAGACGCGCGTCAGCCAAAGCCCTCGGCCGTCGCAGACGCTCCTCTTCCCGCCGTCCGTTACTATTCTAAAGGCGACCTTGACCGAACCTTTCCTCCTCCTCCTCCTCTTCAACACGTAACTCGCTCCGCAAACACTAATCGCACCAAAGTCTGTAGAGAGTCACAAACGCGTTGACCTCCGCCACGGGCAAACAGTTTCATAAATTCAAATTCATTGCGTCAGACGCGACCAAAGTCCTTCACAAAGATTAATCCAAAGAGTGTCCTATTTCATTATGGAGCAAAGATATATACAAACTCTGATGCATGTTTACACTTCTCTGATATTTCTTGGCCGGTTGAAATGTCAATATATATATTGCTTATATCAAGTTGAATATTTTTCTCCCCCATTGTGCACGAGGCATAATGTCCGTAAACAGGAAATAATCACCACTTTTTGTTTGTGATTTAAAACGCGTAACGAGGAAGGGTTTGGGAAAAAGTCAAACTCAGCATCACGCTACTGTACTATAGATACATAAAAATGAAAACAGTTGTTTAGTTAATATTGCTTTATATTATTACTACAGAAATCAAGCAATAATAAAAACAGCACATGTACTTTGAAGCTGGTTTCCAGTGTTTAATTGGCTCGGTTTCTATTACTTGTTTTATTCCCCTTGAATGAGTCAATTATGGAACGAAACGAAATGAATTATTTTTCATTACGTGTGATAGTAGAATGTTTATAGCTATACATAATTATTTTGCGTATTTTTTTTCTAGTTGAAGTTTGTGCCGTTGGACGGTGGACAATTATTATTTTTGGAAAGTTAACCTAAAATTTTATAGTCTCATACACAGGTGCAACAAACGAACTCTATCCTAAATTATTTATGAACCAAAATTCTAGCCGCTGTTCACAACAAAGATTCACCTACTCTAATCGCATAGTATAACATACTGCACGCGTATTGAAAATGCAAAATACAAACTGTTTTCCATTGCGCAATCGATACTCAGCCCTGCCTCACCGTTCACAATCGATAGTTGACAACCGTAACTGCCACTAACTGGCTTCTCATGAGGGCAGCGTCTAGGTCGGTGGAGAGGGAACGTCAGTCATGGGTGACATACTGTTGACACCAAAGAGATATATAAACATGATAGAGAGGCTGTTACAGCGCCCTGGGTGGCAGCAACTAACAACAGGCACAATCACAATGTCTACGGTCAAGAACTTTGACCTTATGTACTGTGTTAAATGACTGAGGTTGAATAATCGTGTATTTTTGTGATTAAAATATATTGTTTTTCATCCGAAATCATGCCAAATGTGTGTTCAGCGTACAATTGTACTAATCGTAGTTCAAAAACAACTGGAATATCGTATTTTAAGTAAATATCATCATATTTTCACTTTTGACAGCACGTGTTTGTAATTTCTGATCTTCTAGAATATGCAAGCCAGCTCTTGTTCTTTTTATGAAAGTAGTTCTCTGTACTGTAATTAATGAATGTGTTTTATTTCGTTTAACCTTGATCCCTATCAACTTTCAACTATATTTAATGTCAGTCTAGATGCATTTAGATGTTACTTGTACAACGTACAATTGTATGATTGTAAAAAAATTAAAATTTTAGATATTGGGAGTAATCTTTATTATAGACTGATGCTTCATATCTCATCTAATAATTCGGCATTAATATCAGAAATGACTGATTTAAAACAAAAATGATAAATTAACTATTATAAAGTTAACTGTCAATGTTTACATGTTGTATTTAGCATTGAGATGATGTTAATGAGCCCTATCCGTGTTAACTTTAATTTCGGCACTTTCCTTGTGTGACATTACAGAAATAATTTACCATTTTTAAGTGATGTGTTATATATATATTATATGTAATGAAACACTTTCTAGCTGGTTTCCGCTCATTTGTAACTTTAATACATATGTATATATAGTTTTTAAATATTGATTTACGAGATACGCTTCCTGCACGTATTCGTAAGTCCACCTCAATTCAATGCCAGCAGACGACAGGACACGCCCACCCTTACCCTCCAAAAAATGGCGCCTGAGCCTTCAATTTGCTTCAAATATGGCGGCGCCTTGTCCAGTCTATGTTGTTTATATATGTCTTTGGTTGACACGCTCAAAGACATATATAAACAACATAGACTGGACAAGGCGCCGCCATATTTGAAGGCGCCATTTTTTGAATGGAAAGGTGGGCGTGTCCTGTCGTCTGCTGGCATTGAAATGAGGTGGACTTACGAATACGTGCAGGAAGCGTATCTCGTAAATCAATATTTAAAAACTATATATACATATGTATTAAAGTTACAAATGAGCGGAAACCAGCTAGAAAGTGTTTCATTACATATAATATATATAACACATCACTTAAAAATTGTAAATTATTTCTGTTGTCACACAAGGAAATTAAAGTTAACACGGATAAAAGGGCTCATTAACATCATCTCAATGCTAAATACAACATGTAAACATTGACAGTTAATGAACAGGAAACTTTATAATAGTTAATTTATAATTTTTGTTTTAAATCAGTCATTTCTGATATTAATGCCGAATTATTAGATGAGATATGAAGATAATAAAGATTACTCCCAATATCTAAAATTTTAATTTTTTTACAATTGTACGTTGTACAAGTAACATCTAAATGCATCTAGACTGACATTAAATATAGTTGAAAGTTGATAGGGATCAAGGTTAAACACGACATAACACACAGTACAGAGAACTACTTTCATAATAAGAACAAGAGTTGGCTTGCATATTCTAGATCAGAAATTTGGTAAATATCCAAGTTACAAACACGTGCTGTCAAAAGTGAAAATATGATGATATTTACTTAAAATACGATATTCCAGTTGTTTTTGAACTACGATTAGTACAATTGTACGCTGAACACACATTTGGCATGATTTCGGATGAAAAACAATATATTTTAATCACAAAAATACACGATTATTCAACCTCAGTCATTTAACACAGTACATACGGTCAAAGTTCTTGACCGTAGACATTGTGATTGTCCCTGTTGTTAGTTGCTGCCACCCAGAGCGCTGTAACAGCCTCTCTATCATGTTTATATATCTCTTTGGACACGCTCCAAGAAAAGTGAGGCAGTGCTCTCGTGTCAGCGATGTATAGGCAGTTGTCAGTGCAGCACTGACGTATGTTGACACGCCACTGACATCGCTGCCCCTCGTTTTCTGGCAGTCATCACTGCCCGTGTAAACCTAGCCTAAGTAGTGTGTTTATAGCTATACACGTCATTCTTTTGCGTAATTTTTTTTCCAGTTAAAGTTTGTGCCGTAGGAGGCTGGACAATAATTATTTTTTTTGGTAAGTTAACCTAAACAATATAGGCTCATACAAAGAAATACGAACTTAATCCCAAATGCTTTATAAACGAAACTACTCGCCATTGTTCACAACAAAGATCCACTTAGTCAAATCAAACACAAAACCAATCTAGACGCGTATTGAAAATTCAAAATGTTTACCATGGCACAATATCGATAGTCAGCCCCTGACAGACAATCGATAATCGACAACCGTGAATGCCCCTAACTTGGTGGAGGGGGAAGGGAGAACGCGACCAGTCAAGACTGACACGCTGTCCACACGCTCCGAGAAAACTGAGGCAGTGCTTGCTCCTGCAGCCATGGACTGGCAGTGCAGCACTGACGCGTGTCCACACGCCACTGACATTCATCACTGCCGTCCCTCCGCGTGTTAACCTAACCTTTTTAGGTTAGATAAAGAAAAAGGGGGTGGAGAGTTAACCCAACCCCCTTCCTCTGACTGGTGCTGCGAAAGGAATGGAAAACTGCTAATCAATAACAAAAATTTTAATTAATGGGTTTTGAAAATTATATATATAAAAAGAAGGGAAAACTTTCACTTTACTACAAAAGCGTCACTGATAAAGGCTATATAAATTAATTACAAAAATCGGGAGAGACTTAACCGTGACGTGTTTAGTTTGGGGGACAAGTTTCCGAAGATAAATTCGGTTTCAGGAAGAATGTTGTGTGGGACAAGGGAAGGAATATTGACTTTGCAACTGATTAGAGAATACAGGATAAGAAAAAATACAGGCCTAGGTTCATGTAGGAGATGATGTGAACTGGAACACGCTATTTTAAAGATTTTGAAGAGCACACGAATAAAAATATCTGGAAGACTTGCCTGTACATAACCTCTACAGAAGACAGGCAGCAGGAATTAGAATAGGTCAAGAAAAGAAAGGAGTAAGACAAGGATGATGCAGTCCACGCTGCTTAACTGGCGAGGAAGAAAGTAATCGTACCTTGCCGACGATACAAAAGTATTATGAGACTTGGAAACCATAATGTGTTGCCTGGAGCTACAACGAAAGGTCAGTATGGCGCTGCAGGAGCTACGACAGTTTCCTTCCTGGTGCAAGTAGTTCATAACTCCATTGCGTGTTCCTCAGTGTGTGCTTGTTTGTGTTTCTCAGTTTGTGAATGTGTGACATCATCATCGTGTGTTGTCCCCGAGCTGCGCCCTCGGAGAGATCAAAACTCAGAAAACTCCTGAATTCATCACAATTTATTTGTCATTTATAAAATATACAATATTTGTTTAAATACATTACAAAAAATGTTCATTTTTTTTGCTGATCACAAGTTCGCACCTCGCGACGACCAACGTCGACATCGTTCGTCTGAACGGATATGAGATCTGGTCGTTTTGGTCCCTTTTGCAAAAAAAATATAATATATATGTGTTTACTCCCCTGATCCTCCTCAGACTTAAAAATTAAAACTTTTTTTTTCACTTTCGGGAGATCCCGTCAGACTCTAGTACCGGCAGTGTCGGGGGGGAGGATGTGTGGAATGAAGAAGGTGAAATAACTTAACACGGTTACTATGAAATGACCCAACTCGGAAAGTTTCCCTCGTCAGGCGGCGGAAGAGTCCCTCCGACGAGGGTCGCCCGCACAGGATGAAAAGTTCATTGGCACACACACACACATGTATTTACTACTCAAGCTTTTAAGCAAATGATAGTCGACAGAAGAATTTAAACTTCAGTTCCTCTTCTGGTCTCTCACTAAATTGAAAGAAAGTCGTCGTCGTCCGCTACGTGCAAGTTCTTTGGTACATGGAAGACCGCTTCACACGGGGGAGAGACGGTCCGTCCACTATTCTATTAAGTACAAACAAGTTTCCGTCGTAATCAACGACTCATTCACCCAACTCTCAAAAAGCTTAATTATAAAAAATAATTGGTTCACGCTGACTGACTGACACCTTCACATAAGCTGCTATGGCAGGATAAACAATTATCACTGTGCTTAACTAAAAGTAATATAACAAAAATATATATAATGATTCTTATTCATAAATTGTGCTACGTGTGAGCTGGTGGTCCATCTCCAGTCCGGCGGCAGGCAAAACACTCCGCCTCGCTCGGGCACGTCAGTCCGCCCTCCCAATTTTCACATCACGACAGTTTTTGGCACTACGTTCGGGCTTCGCCGAGGGACGAGCGAGTCACGCTCTCTCTCTCCGGAGGGAGGGGGAGAGAGAGCAACCGAGCGTTATGGAATGTGTAAGTATGCAAGATGATGGCTGGAGAGACGCCTCAGCACCAAGACTCTGACGCAGGCGTGTGGAAGTTCTCCTCGTCCTCGTCGCTCGGGTCTTCCCCGTACATGTCCGCCAGCTTACGGAACCTCGGGCCGAAGTTGGACAGGTAATCAAAGTTGAGGTCTCCCTCGTCAGTCCCTGCGAAATAGTTTACAAGGTTACATCATCCCAAAAATGATACAAGGTCATCAGATATGTAATAATATATATATAATTAACCGCACGCGTTGCAAATTTGGAATGGGATGCGAGGATAGAAAATGTATTTGGAAGGCTGGACCGTGGCCAAGATAAATAAATAAATATGCAAAATAAATATTAATGACTGCAATTCAATTCAATACAAAAGCTTCTTAACCTGACAAATGGAAAAGAAAGGCTTGAAAATATCCTATATCAGGCATGATAGAGGATCAGAATGCAAAAAAAAATTCATCTGAATAAGTGGAGGCTAGGAACCTTCAATTTGGTATAATCACACATCAAAAGCTGTCGATACATCAAATTTTTCTACGTTTTACTTTAAATTTAAACCGAGTGTCTACATGCCTCAGATGGAGTGTGAGTGAACCCCTGTGTTGTTCTGTTAGAAGATTGAGATTTTAACCTCGGAAGAGGGAACCAAAACATAAAGATGAAAAACTTGTCTGGTTAGAAGGACGATACCTGAGGCGAGAGAGGAGAGCGAGCCCGTGGAGTTCCCGTCGCCCTCGTAGGCGTAGTGGCGCACGTCGTCGAAGGGGTTGGTCTCGGGGTCGTTGTCGCAGACCTTCTTCTTGCCGTCGAGGAAGCCGCAGATGTCTGGCACGTCGTCGGGGCCCCTCTTGAGCAGGTTCTCCTTGAGGGGCGTCTTGGAGTCCGGGTCTATGCCGTCGTACATGCAGCGCAGCACGTTCAGGTCGTAGCCCGTCATGTCGCCCTCGCCGCCGCCCTCGTCCTCGTAGTTGATGATGTTCTCGCGGATGTCGTCGTGGTCCTTGTACATGTCGTCCGACTTCCTCCGCTGGACCACCACGGCCAGCACCAAGACTGCGGGAAAAGGGGACGAGTTAAGGTTAAGACGAATGATTACTCGTCTGAAAGAATTCACTCGGTGTTTACACAAGCTTCATGTACATTTATGCGACGCCTGTAATATTAAGTCAGAAGGAGACTTGGAAACCACAATAAATGGCATGAGCGTGGTCCTGGAGAGAGGAAGTGTTCAGTATGAGCAATAATAGAGGGAAAACCAACCAAGGCGATGGAGCGTAGTTTGGGGAAAAAAGTGGAATAACAAAGTCTGTTAGACTGGGAAAGGGATATTTTTGAAGGAAGTTGAGGAATTTTGATACTTGGGAGGCTTGGATAGCACAGACAGGCGAGGAAGGTTTCACGAAAAAGATGGAATTTACTTACGGGTAATATAAACGTGAAGATAAGGAAAGCATTGCTAAAAATGTCAGTGTGGAGCGTAATGCTATATGGGTGCGAGTTGGGGAAAGGAAAATGATAGAAGCCTTTGAAATGTTGTGCTATAGGAGAAAGAGATGGGTACTGGATAGAATCACAAACGAGGAAGTTCTCAACAAAACAGGGGAAAAGCAAACAATATGGAGGACGTTGAAAGGATAGATTAATAGGCCACGTTAGAAGACACGAGGATGTTGTAAATTTAGCATTAGAGGGAAGTGAAGAGAAGAGGGAGGCCAAGGATGGAATACGCTAATTATACTAGGGAGGATGTGAGTTGCGCTTGTCATGAAGAAAAGAAAATGCTTGCGCAAGGTAGGTTAGCATGAATCAGACCAGCCTTGGGACTGAATACCACAACAAGAAGCACATGTTTTTTTAAGAGCATTCTGCTTCGTCATTCAACAAATACTGCGAAGCACGTATCGAGACTCACTGAGGAAGATGGCGATGCAGATGAGGATGGCGACCAGGAAGTTGGTGTTGATCCCGAAGGACACGGCCGAGACCACCGCGCGGACGCACCCCGGGTCCACGTTCTTGGAGTCGCCCGGCATCCCCAGGTTGTAAGTCTGCGACAGACCGGACAATGGTTTTTCCATTAAAGGTGTGAGCGTAATTCTCCACGGTTGGTTGACCAACCCAGTCAGACTCGTAAATAAATTTGATGTTTCCGCCGTCATAATTCACAGGCCTGACGCAGGTTGGCCAACAGTGGCACGGCATCCGTTTTATGTTAATTTCTTCAAGGAGTTTACTAAATTTTGTTAACAGACTAACAACAGATAAAAATACAAGGTATTGCTCCTTTAATAACATCAACACCCAAAATAGTTGAAAATTTTTTTAAAAAAATAATTGATAAAATTTGGATTAAAGCCAAAAACAAAAGGCTGTAGTATTGTTCTTAGCATTGTTTCTAAGGTTAAATATTCTAATATATATACATATATATATGTAATATATAATGGTATGAATTCCAGAGAAGAAAGTGAAGATATACCTAAACATTACGCCAATGTTTTCGAGTAAATTAGAAATTATAGTGTTATAATTTTTCCATTTGAATATTACGATTATAACGGACACTTTTGACATTTCAAATTTTGATGTGGCTCAATTACAAGATCAGGACTCTTTGAAACAAGATTTCCCATGTAAATTTCAACAATTCGTGGTTGTTGCCAATTGTTACCACGCGAACAAAACCATTATTCAATTTCGAAGTTCGATGAATGCCGTGTGTGTTTGTGGCGCAGCACAGAGTCGCGAACAATTCATCAAGGAACTTGGAAATTATATATAAATTACACAAACGGTGTTTTTAACATCAAATCATTTAAAAAAACTTGTTTTAAACAGTCATAATTTTAAAAGAAATTCCATTATATAAATTATTTTGTTGTTGTTGTAATGTTTCATAAAATTTGTATTGTAATTTTGTGGTAGATGACTTTGGTAACGCTTCTGATAAATAAATTTGAAAAACTAATTAAATTACAATTTTGGTTATTGTGACTGTTTAACAAAGGGAAAAAATTGTAATCATATCTGCCGAGTCCTCGAGGCCACTTCTCCGACTGCAAATGTCTAATTATTAGATTGTCAAAAGGACGGCGGAGGCGTTGGGTTTGAAGTCACGTGAGGTTCACGAGGGTTTGAACTGTTTCCCCCTTGTGTCTCGGAACCAACCCTTTCCTTGTAACAGGATGTTTACATTCATGCCGTCGGCAACGACGACGACTCAGAATGACATCGGCGAGGTTACCTACCTTACGGTTGAACGTGACGTTGCGGATACAACCGGCGAAGCCTTCCTCGTTGGGAACCTCCTTCCAGCCCAGAGACTGGCCGAGATCCCTCAGGTTGACGAAGGCGCCCCCCAGCTGCAAGGGGCCGTTGACGTTGAGGAACTCGTTGGGGCCTTGTGGCGCCGTCAGGGACAGGCAGGTGCTCATCTGGCAGCGGTCCACCTTCAGCTCGATGCTCTACCGAAAGAAGGAAAGGAAGAAGATATGAGACGCTGAGCGATTCTGGGGGGGGCGCAGTTTCTGAGAAGGGGAAAATGGAATCCGGAAGAACTCACGGTGCGGCTCCACAGGATGTCGACATAGTGGCGCTTTCCCGGTTCTATCTTTATGTGAGATTGGTTGAGAGAAACTGTCCCCGATCCGTAGTCCACCAGGAGCTTGAGGATTCCGTTGACGATGAACAGGGCCATGAAATCTGAATCAGGAAAAGAAAGCGTGCATTGAAAATCTATTCCGGATAAAATATGTACCTCAAAGACAAAATAAGTATGAGGTTAAACTCAAAAAAGAATAGTCAGTATGACAATCTTTAAACGCCTCTTATTAACGCGTGATCCTCGTCCTCAATTACCAAATTACCACCTTTCAATCGGAGGTTCATTTTCTGGACAGGACGAGACCGGGGGGGCTCACCTTTGACGTTGCCCGTCGAGGAAGCGGTGACGGGGCCGATGTAAAACACGAGTCCGTTCTCTTTCTGCGGGACGATCTCGAGGGAGAGGTTGGCTTCCTCGCAGGCGTCGAATGTGGGATAGAGGGCGTAGCCGTCACCCGCAAAGCCGACGGCGATCACCTCGCACAGGGGACCCTCGAAGCCTACCGGACACTCGCACCTGAATAAACAGCGAGAGCCACTTGAGTGTTACGTCTAACAAGTAAAGAACCAATTTCATGGCAAAATGTCTCATGTTGCTGTTCAAAAATTTGTAATGAGGTATGTTTATTTGTAACCAGTTTTTTAAAAAAAGTATCAATCTACAATAATGATGTGGGTGTTTAATATTTTACACAATACACACGCGATTTAAACGAGAGCCTAGCTTCCTCAAATAAGGCAGCGTTTAACCGACCTGTCCGAGAGTTGCGTGCCGCCGTTGAGACAGGCGACCTCTGGCGCCTTGCACACGCACTGGGGCTCCACGGTGGCCCTCACGCCCACGAAAGACGTGGTGTTGGTAAACACGGAGTAAGGGACGTCGCTCTTGTTGAGCGTGTTGGAGCAGGACGACTCGCAGTGGACCTTCTCCTGCAAGCACTCGTCCACTCCGATCATCAGGAGCTTGGCTCCCAGCGCCTTCTCAATCTGAAAGTTTCATTCTCCTTCAGTCGTCGTCAATATTGTCATCATCATCTACATACTCGATCAATTGCAGGTGACCCATACAACAGATTAGACTATCAGACTATTAGACTGCGAACTCGGCAATCTGTTTTACCTGTTCCTGGTGCAGCGCTGCGAGGGCGTTGAGCCTTTCCGGCTGGTAATAGGGAGACCCGTGGGCCGAAAACCTCACGTCGAGGAAGTCGCCAGGGAGTTGCTGCTGCGAGGGCGGACGAAGCACGGTGAACACGTCCACGTTGTCCACGCTCACGTTGAGCAGCGTTGCCAGCAACCTCTGCAGAGTCTCCTTCTTGCTGGGAGCCTGCGGGAAGGGAAAGCAACGCACGTCAGTCAGCGGGAGGCAACGCCCTGGACCACGGAGGACGTGGCGGGACACTCAACTCACCCCTGGCGCGGGCGGAGCGACGAACTCTTCGGCCGTGACGTTGGCGAAACGCAAGGATCCAGACTTGTCCACGGCCTCCTCGGGAATCAGCTTGACCGTGACGTTGACGGTGGCCATCACGCTGTGCGTCGGGAACCTGATGCTCTCCTCGGTCACCTGCGCCGTGAACACGGGGTCACGGAATATTCACGCAAACGTGCAAGGATATGACACTGTCAACGTGTAGCAAGGAAAGAGAGAGAGGGCGGTGCCAACTAACAGACGTGCCAGATGTCTTCTCGTGAGCATACAATGAAAAATATCCTCCATATTGTGATGGAGTGTTTCGTGGGACTTCTGCTGAACTTGAGCCGAAGCAGATGCTATTACTTACATGGGGGGAACTTTAAAATACACAACGTGTGTGCCTATTCGTCGTCGTGGCGTTTGCGAGAAGAGGTCTGTTGTCGTTGTCACGGAGTGCAATTAGGGGTTAGCCCAGTAGAGACTCCAGAATTTGTGTCAACCATTGTCGCAGACAGAAATATGAGTTTACAACGTAGAAACACATTTGAATGGAAGTAAATAAAGTGTGTTTGAAGTAAGGAGTCCTTAGACTTGTCACATCCACGCTAACCTATTCTGCGCAGGCTTTAGCATCTGTTACCCCGACTACCGCATCCTCCCCCTAAACTGCTTAGCGTATTCCATCCTAGTCCTCTCTCTTCTCTTCACTTCCCTCTAATGCTAATTTTAGAAGACCCCCCCCGGTGTCTTAAAACGAGACCTATTAATCTGTCCGTTCAAAGTCCTCCATACTGTTCTCTCTTCCCCCATTCTTCCTGGATAGTTACCCTATCCACTCATCTCATTCTCCTACAGCACCACATTTCAATGGCTTCTATGCTTTTAATTTCTGCAACTCCTATCATCCACATTTCGCACCCATACAACGCCACGCTCTCAATACCAACAACATTTCCTAATATTCACAGTTGTATTACCCATTAGTAAATTCCTTATCCTACTCTAGTTATCGTGATTGCTGCCCAAGTAACGGAATTCCTTCTCGTGGCTCCCCTAGTACTACAATATCGTCAGTAAACCTTGTGGGGGTTTTATTTCTTCTCCTTGCAGTATTATTGCATTTACATAGGACCATGAAATTGGTCAATAATTTATCTAAGGAAACCTTACTCGGGACATGAACAATTATTTCAGACACGACTCGACAGGGCGGGGCGGGGCGAAGCAAAACGAACCTTGAATTCGAGGAGGAAGGAGCCGTTGCCGGCGCCCTTCAGCATGGTGATCATCCCCGTGGAGACGTCCAGGTTGAAGTTGGGGTGGCCCTCGTCCTTCCACTGAAAGTGCTTGTCGGGCAGGTCCCAGTCGTCGGGGTCCTCCACGTACACTCGCCCGATCTCCGTGTCAGGAGCTTCGCCCTGAAACACGCCCGTGAAACGATTAAACTTCAGCAGGTCGACGCGACGGCATTACCGCGTACGTTCTTACCAGACCGATCAGGGTATGTGAGGAAAACTAGAAGTAAATTATTAGAGTAGAGGAGGTCCTAATAGGGCAGAGCAGCTTGAAAAACTATAAGGGATCGGAACAATTTACCTAAAACATTTCCAGGGAAGAATTAGGAACATCTGAACAATGGATACTTCAATTTTATCTTTAAGATGGTAATTCATAATTTACTACGTTTTTATATTACTATTTGTAACAATTCACGTTCCCTATTTTAAGGTTATTTTTTTTGTAACTGCTACCAGGTGTAACTCAATTACAGTATCAATATATTCCATCCTTCATTCTTCTAAAATGAATATGATCCAATCTGGTGCGACTTTTCAGCATATCTTTGTAGGATTTTCTATTCTCATTTGAAATTGCTTCAAACACCCACAAAAGGGGATTGCAAATGATTCAAAAATGTATATAACAGCCTTATGTCCATTTTTCGAAAACAGACAAATTTAGGTTAAAATATGAGTTACATATAGCTCGATACCCACATGATAGTTCAGTGATTAACTGAATTATACAATGATTTTATGTGGAAAACGCTAAATGTATTTATACAAATGGAAACGAGGACAAATGAAATAATTTTAAGGCTCGCACGCACACACACACAAACAAACTTCACCTTGTAATTGTATACAAAGATGGAACTGGCGCCGCTCTTCATCTCGTTGTCGTTCTCGTCACCGATGACCAGCGTGAGCGTGCTCGTGCCCGTCATCTGAGGGGAACCGCTGTCCGAAATTGCCACCGGTATCAGGTAACTTTTCTTCTCCTCGCGGTCAAATTCCACTTTGGAGTACAGTTCGGCGCCTGAGAGAGAGACACACACACAAAATTTTGCTTTAAAAATGCTCGGTACACCGAAATGGACGAGTAAATATACATACATATAATTAATAGGGAATGGATGGAGAGATAGAAAGAAGGTGACTTACTCGAGGTTCACAGATGGTAGACACCTCACTTGACCACTTGGCACCAGAGGCCCTCCTTCATCAGAAAGTTAGGAAGACATTTCCAGCGCCAGTAGAGCCGGGGGCGTGCGTCTTACCATCATCGCCACCACATCGAGTATGACCAACCGAACATTTTCAGTCCATATATTAGGTTGTCAAGTTAGGATGGATACAAGTTTAGGAGCATCCGTTAAGGATAAATTACAAATAAATTATATATTGGATAAGTGACAAAGTCCCGGATGCTCCTAATTAGTATGATAGTAAGTAGTGTGTTTATAGCTATACATCATTATTCTTTTGCATTTTTTTCCCCTTCCAGTTAAAGTTTGTGCCGTTGGAGCCTGGACAATAATTATTATTTTGGAAAGCTAACCTAAAAATTTACAGGCTCATACACAGGTGCAACAAACGAACTCTATCCTAAGTGCTTTCTGAACCAAACTACTTAGCCGCTGTTCACAACAAAGTTCTGCTTACTGCAATCGCACACAATAACAAACTGCACGCGTATTTAAAATGCAAAATACAAACAGTTTACCATGGCGCAATATCGATAGTCAGCCCCTGACACACACAATCGATAATTGCCAACCGTAACTGCCACTAACTGGCCTCCCATGATGGCAGCGTAGTCTAGGTCGGTGGAGGGGGAAGGGAACGTCAGTCATGACTGACATACTGTTGACACGCTCCAAGAAAAGTGAGTCAGCAGTTGTCAGTGCAGCACTGACATATGTTCACACGCCACTGACATCACTGCCCCGTGTAAACCTAGCTTTAGTAAAGTGGGGCTCCGTTTGGCAGCTCAGCTCACCTTCACTGTAAAACTTTGTGTTTATCTCGTCATCCGGGAGCAGCTCGAAATGGAAAGGGCTGCCGTTCATCTCGCTGTCGTAGTCCTTGGCGGTCATGGTGGTGATTTTCCCCGGCGGCTGGTTCTCCTTCCACACGACGGGCTGGCGCATGTCGAGGAACGGGGCGTTGTCGTTTATGTCTTCCAGCTCTATGAACACCTCGGTGGTGGACTTCTGGGAGGAAGACGGGGAACCGTTCTCGTCCTCCGCCACGATGTACACCTGCCAGCGCTCGAAGCCGTCCGGCGGGTCTCTGTCCAGCGGCTGCGAAAAGGAACGAGGAGATTCAGATTTTGTGCCACACGCTGTTAGCTTAGCACACGGACCCGGTGACAAATCCTCCGTGAAAAACTCGCGCGTGTTAAATTGGGAAAACTGTGGCAGAGGAAATAATCTCAAACATTTATAAAATCTGCGATACTCCAAGAAACATATTAAACTTTAGTTGTCACAAATGGTATACAAGTGCCAAAATTATTAACACGTAGATGTAGTATTTATCTGTTGACAAGTCCCCGGCCACGCGAGTCTATCAGTACCTCGCGTTTCCAGCCGAATTTTATTATGGCTCCCTTGAACGGTGACTAGGTTGGAGAAAGAAACAATTATTACCCGGCCCACCGTGAATCTACATCACTGTTCGTACTTCTACATGTATTTAATTTATCTACCTTCTATTGAGTGCCCCACAAAGCAATAAGATTGCTGGTCAACGAAAATGGTCTAATTTTAAGCACGTTGTCGTTTTTTTTTTGCCAAAATTTTAGATGCAACGCTTATCAGGGCCACACAGGGCGTAACGTTTTCAATTCAAATCGCACCTTTCACGTAGCGCTCTTACAATCTCGTAAAGAGTTCCGCGCAGCGCTACCGTAAAATCCGTCTCCCGTCCTTCACTTATCCAACAGTCGAGGCAACTTTCTTACCTTGAGCAGAGACAGGCAGCCGTTGGCGTCGATGGAGAGAAGCTTCTTCTGGTCTTCCTTGACGATGGAGAACACTATGTTCTGCGGGGCGTTCCTGTCCGGGATGTCGGGGTCGTAAGCCGTGATCTGGTAAAGCAAGCGGTTAGTTTACAGCACGAAAAGATTACTCCTTTTCTCTACATAAACTACGAGAATTGTCTCATAAACATTTTCAATGTGTATTCACTGTTCATTTTTATTTAATAACCAAATATTTCAGTAGCTCACGATAACGTAAGCTAATTAAATAAATATTCAACTTTTTTTCCAATTAGTGTTATATATGTATATAATAAATACAAAGGGTTGTTAAAAGTATAATTAAATTTTATTTTGTAAGGTAGTATTTTGGCGCCAGATTTTTTAATAACGAGTAATTATTTCCAACAATTTCAGATGTTGTCACATTTTAAATACAACAGTATTATTTATGAAAATACAACCACAAATTTTACAGTATTTTGTTATCGTCCCTCCCGAGGCTATACATCAATTTTACCGTTGCTCAGTTGTGGCAAAACGTGTGACAATTGATGTGTTGATTATTAGGATAATAACCCGAGGAAGTGACGAAATGTTCCCGTTTGTAAACTGTTAAACATAAATTCTTACGTTTAATCTTATTTTAATGGTAATCGACACGATTGTTTTTAAAATCACAGGAGCCTTCAGTTTATTCAAACCAATATTTGTCTGTAAATTTTGCTGATCACGATGGAGCCGTAACATTTTTAGGCAAGTCTGGTCAGGTCGGGTGCGGACTTGAGGCGTGAAAAAAAACGTGCAACCAAATTACGGCAATGGTAAATTTTGATTGACGCAAAATACACGTGAATTAAACATTGAGGACTGCGGCTGTAACCATCGTAAACGAATTACTGAAAAATGCTTTTCCACGTCAAGATATTGGAACTTTATTTCTCTTAGCCGATGAGCAGAGAAATAACTTCCGAATCTTTATCAGAATTAAAGCATTTTGAAATTTTGAAGTAGATCAGCATTAACTATCATTTAAAATAAATAACTATGTTTTAAATATTGAACTGATACAATTGATAGAAATTAAATGAAAACCAGACCCGGATGGGAACCTTGACAATGCATTAATTGATAAATTTTGAAAGCAGTTCCCAGGCCCAAAAAATATTTTTATTAGTCTCCATGAAGCATCTTGACGATCGCTACTCATAGTAAGGCGCTTCTTTACAGTCAGAAAACATAAAACAGCACTTACGTTGAATATGCAGCGGTTTTCCGGGAGAGACTCCTCCTTGATCCGCAGAGTTCTCTCCGTGATGTTGAAGACCGGAGGATTGTCGTTCACGTCTTGCACGTCTATCCTCACGATGGTTTCGTCCGAAAATAACCCGTCGAAGACTCTGATGGTCAGGTTGTACTGCGGATAAACGTTACAGGGATCGTGTTAGAAAACATAACAGAACCGCTTCGCGACCGTCCTCTGAAGGATTTGCGCACTCACCCACGTCGTCACTTCGTAGTCCAGCTCCTTGTTGACCCTGATCCTGCCCGTGGTGGGTTCAATGACGAAGGCGTCGCCGATGTTCCCGCTGACTATGCTGTACGACAGTCTCGAAGCTGCGATCGGGAAAAAATAAACACTTCAAGCCGAGGATAGATAACGGGGGTAACAGTCGGGTGATCCACCACAAATGTGGTGTAACGCCCTATTAGCGAACTTAGGTCAATGTTTCTGATGAAATCTCGACGGTTAACCAACCGAGTCAGGCATTTAAAAACATGCGTTTCTAGGTAGCGTCATGACAGCGGCAGAAAATGTCCGCAGAAGCATGGGGTGTTTTTAAAAGCCTAACCCGGTTTCTTAACCATGAAGATTTCATCCAAATCATTCATCGTTACAGTCAACACTAATCAGTTACTGGAGATATAATGACAAATTGAAAAATGTCGAGAAAAATGAAACAAAATTTTTTGGAAACGGAGGTCTAGCGATATTGAGAAAAGAAATTATGTCCATAAATTAAAATAGTAAACAAAGACTCAGTCTCGCAAAAATAACATTTCATAGATAAACCTGGAATATAAGAAACAAGGAATTAGAATTATCTCACCTGTATCTACGTCCACCGCCTTAACCTCCGCCACGAGGGCGTTTGTGTTTGCGTCCTCCAGGACTTCGGTGGTGTACAGCTTTTCAGTGAAGGTCGGCCTGTTGTCGTTCTTGTCGGCGATCTCTATCTTGTAGGTTTGCTCGCCTGAGGATGACAGAGAACGGCAAAATAAATTAATGAAAGAGCAACGCGGCATGACCAAACTCCACCGACTGGAGAAGTGGCGGCTCACCGGTGTTGGGCTCCCCGTTCTTGAGTAGGGCCGACTCGGAATTGTCCCGGGCGTACACCTTTATGATGTAGTTGTCCTGCTGCTCCCTGTCAAACTCTTTCTTGGTGGTGATGTTGCCGGTCTTGGGGTCGATGGAGAAGAAGTCGTTGTTGTCGGCCAAGGAGTACGTCACCTGGGGACGAGGAAAATGCGTATTTTCATGTGAAACCTGACCACGTGCTCGGTAATGACTTTGAACGGACGGCTTTCACCGCGGTCGCCCTTTAACAAATTGGGCCGGAGTCTCACCTGGTTGTTGGCCTCGGTGCCGTCGGCGTCGATGGCTCGCACCTGCATGACGGGCGTCCCGGGGGGTTCGTTCTCCAGCACGTACCCCGTCTCAAACTTCGTGAAGGCGGGGATGTTGTCGTTGACGTCTGTCACCTTGATGGTGTACTGCTGCTGCGCCGCAAGGCTGTACTTGTTCTCCACGCGCACGTTGAGGACGTACTCGGTCACGGACTCGTAGTCCAGCTGCTTGGCGAGCTTCACGAAGGCCACGTCGTCTCGGACCTCCAGCCGGAAGGTGTTGAGGCTGTTGGACTGCTCCGTCACGCCGGAGTTGATCTCGAACTTCAGCTTGGGCACTCCGTCCACGTTGGAACTGCGGGCAGAGAAACTCCCGACAGTGCGCCCGTGGCTAGTTGGCATCCCAACGACAATCGCGTGGGCGTAAATGATCAAAAGATCCTACATTCAGTTTCATAAATGAGCTTCATCAAAAAGGATATCAAGGTTTAATTGCAGAATAAACCCTTATAGTAGGATGTTTATAGTCAAAGGCTACACCCTTCAATTCATAATTCAATAATGACATTTAAGTAAAGGGGTAATAACCGCCACATCGTATTTTTTGGGCTATCAGGCTACATGAGGGTGATTCTGAAATAGCATAGAAAGGGGGGGGAGTTAGGTGACACAATCTGAATTACCGAGCAATGTTGCAAGCACTTGCCGGAGAGTTCGGTCAGGTATCGAAAACGTGCAACATTGCCCCACGGCAATACCAGAGGCCCCTGTGGGCCAATCAGCTCAGTTAATAATTAATATGAGATGTGGTAGAGCAAGGTAGAGCCAAGGGTTGACTACCCTCAAGGTCGTTTCACCTAAAGAGATGCAGGGGAAACCTGCATCAGGTAGGTCGACGAGCTTGCCGTGGGGTCTCGGCATTCCCTTCTCCGTGTCTCTACGAGTTTCAGGAGGCAGTTGACCGACTGATCCCATCGGATCACCAGAAAACTCTAGCCTCATGCCCGAAATGGGTGATGGTGTCACGGCATGTATGAACTTTAAGAAGAAAAAAAAACCAGAGCGAGTACGAGGCATTCCTGACATAGTCAGGCGAGTCCCGCAGTCACTCTGGGGGGAAACACCTGTGAGAAAAACTCCTATATCAATCGCCCCATCATATTGTCTTCGATTTGATCCACGGAGCGGGAAATTAATCGAAATAGAGGAAAAGGTAGTGATAAGACAGGGGAACATTAACTTCCTCCCTCCTGTCTCCTCGATTTTCCTTTTCCCCCCGCGACTCTAGATCAATGTCTCCCTTCACCACGCCCATTTTCTTCTCCAAATCGCAGATGGAGGAATGCCTGAGAAAATTATGTTACCCCCCAATTTACCCCCAGGCATTTGATTTCGTCATTTGCTGATCTTGCATCTATTTCCTTCACCAAAATGTTTAATTCAATCTGTCTGGGTGGAAAACAACAGAACATTTTCTGACTAGTCCAGGGCCCTGCGAACCTTCCTCCAATTTAAAATCCCCTTCCATAATGACACAAAACGGTGTAGACAGCGAGAACTGGCCCCGGACCGAGGAGGTTCAGCATCTAAGCACCGTTACCAGAAACTTGTTTCCTTCTTATTCAGATTTTCTTACATAACTTGTTTCGTCCAGGGCCAAGCCCCTGCCGAGGAAGTAGCCTACGAGGTCCCTCGCCCTCCCCCACACCCACTACGCCTACGTTCCGTAGACGAGGCACCGTCCCAGGTACGCGGCGTTAGTTACTCACTGTGCCTTGATGGTGAGTATGGGCGTGTCGTACTCCGAGTAGTTCTCCGGGATGGAGATTACGGTCTCGCCGGGCTCGATGGTGGGGCTCTTCTTGTTGGACTCGACGACCAGGATCTCCAGCATGATGGACCTCTGCAACGGGGGCACCCCGTGGTCCCTCGCCGTCGCCTGTATGGAGAACTTGAACTCCGGAGGTTTCTGGAAACGCGAGAAAGGGAGGGAGTGAAGCGACCGAGGACACGCGGCTCCGGCTCCAAGCCCGCGGCTGCGCTCGGTACTCACGTCTATGGGCTTGTTGAGGTAGATGACGCCGCTGGCGGGGTCCACGCGGAAGTAGTCCGCGTAGGGCGACCCGGGGTCCAGCTCGTAGGAGACTATGCTGTTGTTGCCGTCGTCAATGTCCAGGGCGGAGATGCGCATCACTTCCTGGTTGACCTTCAGATCCTGGGGCACCGATTCCGAGTAGCGCTGAAACATCACGCACAAGCCTTAGACCGACAACTCGCACGTGCATCATCCTCGGATACAGAGCGCGACTCCGGAATCTAACGGTCAAAGTCCACATTCACCTGGCCAAACTACTTTGTGGTCACATTCACATTGGTATTATGTTTGTAGAAATAAAAATCAGAAGATTTAATAACAGGATTATTAAGGAAAACCTGAACAACATTCTCATTTTTACATGGACTCAAGCAGGTAACCTTAATAGTAGATCTAAATCTGACACGAGATTGAGTTGAAGGCGGACGGAAACTCGTGTCCGACCGACTGTCCCGGCAAGGAAAGGGTACGTCAGCGAGGACAGGTTAAAAAAATTTTTGAAGTTTAACGCCATGCCAAATACAAAGTAACGTAAGCCATGTGACGTGATGTGACTGTACTAAAGCCAGACTCCGGCAAGGAGGCTAATTTTTACAGTCGCACTAGCAGAAACAGAGGAAAAAAAATACGCAAACAACTATAGGTCACAAAATCCAGGCATCGTGCGTGAAAGGGAAATTATTAAGCGAACGCCGCACACGTGGCAAAGGAACACACACACAGATCTACCGCAGGCCAAACAACGTGCACGTGATGGAGGAGGACGGGAAGAAAGGGCGGGGCGAGGGCAGTGCTCACACACCTAGAAGAAGACGCGACCAACCTTCCAGGAGGCTCCTCGGAAGACCTGCGAGGACAGACAGTTTAGAGGCGGGGTGACGAAGGCGAGGGTCGCGGTCCCAGACCGACGCACGCCGTCTTTCTTACCACTTTGTCGAACATGGGCTCGTTGTCGTTGACGTCCTCGATGGTGACCTTGATGGTGCAGACGTCGTCCAGCTTGGGCACGCCGTTGTCGGTCGCCCTGACGGTGACGTAGGCCTCCTTCTCGCGGTTGGGCTCGTCCCTGTCGAACTCGTGCTTGGTGGTGATGACCCCCGAGCGCTCGTCTATGTAGAAGTTGACCTTGTCGAGCGGCGACCTCACGAAGGTGTAGGTGACGTTGTCCCCGGGGTCGGGGTCCTCGGCGCGCACCTGCAGCACCAACGTGCCCTCGGGCTCCTGCTCCTTCACCGCGGGCTGGTACCTCGAGCAGTTGGTGAACACGGGCTTGTGGTTGTCCAGCGTCGTCTTGAGCCCCGCCAGAGCCTCGTGCTGCTGCTGCTGCTTGCCCCCCGTGTGGCGAGAGTGGCGCAGCTTCGTCCCTGGAACAACGGAGAGATTATTAGTCCGAAACCTTCTCCTGGGTGATACAACGTCTCACGGACGAGAAGGAGAGGAACCTTATATTATAACACGTCGGCAAACTGCCTCCTCACACAGAAGGGAATGCTGCGACCCCACCTAATGGGCGGTTAAAACGGAACATGGGAAAAAAATCGTGCTGCAAGGAGAAGAAATAAAAACCCTACTAAGCTAAGATAATATCAGTATTAGAGGAGTCAGAAGAAGAAGACTTGGAAACCATAATAAATGGTTATTATATATATATATACACACTTATATATGGCTAATATAATATATATAATACTGTGCTATCCTACTCTAGTAGCAGAATATATATAGGAAAGAGAAACAGAGGGGAGAGAGGAAAGAGGGGGGAGAGGAAGGAGGGGGTACGAGGGGGGGACGAAAGATGGGGGGTGAGGAAAGAGGGGGAGAGGAAGAGGAAGGGCGGGAGAGGATAAGAGGGCGTGAGGAGATAAGTGGGGAGAGAGGAAAGAGGGTAGGAGAGTGGAGAAGAGGGGGGGGAGGAGGAAGGAAAGAGGGGGGGGAGGATAAGAGGGGGTGAGAGGAAAGAGGGGGAGAGAGGGAAAGAGGGGGGGGAGAGAGGAGGATAAGAGGGAGGGAGAGAGGATTAGAGGGGGGAGAAGCAGAAAAAGAGGGGGGGAGAAGGAATAGGCGGGAGAGGTAGGAAAGAGGGGAGATGGGAGGAGAAGAGGGGGGGAGAGACGGGAAAGAGGGGGGAGAGAGGGAAAGAGGGGGGTGAGAGAAAGATGGGGGGATTAAGTGAGGAACGAGGGGGGAGAGAGGAAAGAGGGGGGAGAGGAAAGAGGGGGAGAGAGGAAAGGAGGGGGAGAGGAAATAGAGAGGGAGAGGAAATAGAGGGGGGAGGAAAGAGGGGGAGAGGAAAGAGGGGGGAGAGAGGAGGGGGGAGAGAGGAAAAAGAGAGGAGAGACAAAGAAGAGAGAGGAATGAATTATATATAATAATATAAATATATATACATATATGATAATGTTAATATATATGTTATAGGAAGGAAAGATAATACAATAATGTGATGGAGTGTAGTATGGTGGAATAACAAAGGCTGTTGGATCGGGAAAGGGATATTTTGTAGGAATTCTGCTACTAGAGTAGGATTGCAGAGGATAGCAAGGATAGAGGAACCACCAATATATACGTGTGAATATTAATATGGCGTTTTATGGACTACAGTAGTTGCGGGGAAAGGAAAAGAAGAGAAGCCTTTTGAAACGCGGTGATGTAGGAGAATGAGGTGGAGGATAGGGTGACTAACCAGGAAGTTCTTAACAGGATAGAGGAAAAGAGCGAACAACATGGAGGACTTTGAAAGTTGTAGATCAATAGAGTACGTTTTTAAGACTCTAGGGAAGTAAACGGAAGAAGAGGGGGAGGCGGCCCAAGGATGGAATTTGCCAAGCACCTTAGTGAGGATGTGGGATTATGCAGATGTGAGAAAATGAAAAGGCTTGTGCGAGAAAGGATCAGACCAGCCTGATGCAAGGTTTCCCCTGCACCTCCGTAGGTACAATTCATTCAGCAAATGTTACCCACAAAATATCTTTACATTTTTAGATACTTATTATTATTATTATTATTGAAGTCAGCAACAAGTATACTAGTAATATATACGTGCGTGTGTATATATATTACCTATATACAGGAATATAAAATGGCATTCATGACATGGGACTCACTCGGTCTGATATTAATTAATAGTACAGATTATAGATAAATACTATATATTACGCAATTCAAAGTATTTTGGTAGCTTGTTGCAACACATAACGGCCCCCTAATATATATATATATATAGTTTTGGCTCCTTCTAGATTTAAAATTTGCTAAAGCAATGTATTACGGTTTTGTGTTTTTATTTATTTTTTATTATTATTATTATTTTAAAAACTTTTATCGTACAGATTATCATCAATTAGGACGATAATGATACAGTATATATACAATATTTAAAATAAGGTATATAATTAACATGATAACGTGAAGATAGGTTAATTCATTTAATTAACCTACTTTAGGAGAATTGGTGTATGTTTATTTATTTTTGCAAGTACCTGAGGTGAGGGTTGACAGGTAGAGAACTGATTTATGGAGGATTAATGAGGATGCGGACATGATGATGGTAGAGTAGTGGGTTAGGGTGATCATCAGGGGGAAGGAAGGAAGGATGAGGTCAATCGGAAGTTTTCTTTTGAGGCTAGTGGAGGTATGTGGACGAGGATTGTCATGGATCGTGGGGTTTGGGCGGAGGTTGAGTGCGCTTCTGATTAGATTTGGAGATTACCGAGTTTACATTGGGGGGAATTTTGATGTTTTTATGGATGACGGAATTTCTTAGCTACCAACGGGTTTTTTTTTGTGTACTTGTGGTTTTTTTGAGGACATTTTGAAAAGTGGAACCAACGGATGTTTTTTCCCTGGCCGACGTAACTTCAGTATTTGACATCAGTTCGAGAATTTTTCGTGGCCCAAATAACCGATGTCAAATACTGAAAGTATTTGTGGCATCGAACCCAACTTTATTCTGCGAGTGAAGACGAGGCTTTACGAGTTGTCTCTGCAGCACGACATTCCCACCGAGATGATCCTCGTCCCTCTATTAAGTTACATGTTGAAGAGCCGAAAGTGTTAACCTTTGTCTTCTATAGTTCAAATGGGTTTTATGGCGAGTCTCACATTACTACAAACCACAGCAGTATTTTTCCCCCCCGAGATATCATCAGGTGTCGATTCATCAACTGCAGGGTTAACTCGACGACGGCGGTGGTAAAGCAAAATTCAAATTCCCACCTGACGGACGGAGGATGAAGGAAACAGCCCCCACCCAATAGCTGTACCAAAATAAAAAACTTTTTCGTGATTTGTCGTTTCCAGCTTTTGCTTGGGCTTCGCACCATAAAACGCAAGAAGATTTTGCTCAATTTTTCAAAAGCAGCGTGGCAACGTTTACAGCATTTCGGTTGGACGGCCGAGGTTAAGGACAGGGGTGAAGGGATGCTGCTGCAGCTCTGATTTCATAGCAGGAAGACCGTTAATCCGGGATTCCCTAAGACTGTATGTATATCAATCGTTGACGTGAATAAAATATGTTCTTTCATGTTTACCGAATACTAGAGAGGAAATGAAGTTATACTTCAGCTAGAGGGAAACGGTGCAGATAATTTGTGAATTGTACAACTTTAAAAGGACTGTTTGGATTACAGGATAATGAACTAATCCTTTTATATAACCAGTTCAAATTTTTATTGCCAGGCAAATTTAGTTTTCAGAATATATTTCATCCAAAAACAAATTTTTTTTTTCCAAACATGTTTCCGAGCACGGTGTCGAAGACGTCTTCAGCAAGTATCCATGCAGTGTTACGTGTGTGTTACCTCGGCACCTTCTTGCGCAGGTTATGTGCCAACGTTTTGCAGTTGTGTTAAAGCAGCAGCAGCAGCAGGAACCTCGTCAGATGATAAATGGGAAAAGAGGGAGACTTGGGAAAAACTACAAATGTTTCCGGATCAGTGAAAAGTTGCCAGTGAAATTTAGAAAACAATCTAATATCTGCTTGCGACAGGATAATATCATAATAATAATAATAATAATTAATTATTTAGATAGAAAAATACCTTCACATTTCTCATTACTAATTAAGTCAACAACAAATACACTAGTAATGTAAGTGTATGTGCATATAAAAAATGTATTCATGACACGGAACTCGTGTAATATTTTAATTTGACAAATACAATTCTCTCACCCTTTTTTCACTAAATATTTTTTATATATTGCACAGTTTTAAGTTTCAACCTTGCCGTATCCCATAATAATAAGAGTTTTGGCTCTTTCTATATTTTAAATTGGGGCAAAAACCGAAGTTGTTGGTAATGAGTGTTGGTTTTAAGGACATTTTTGAAAAGTAAATTTTGGTGGCATCGAACCCAACTTTTTTGTATATATTTTTTTGAGTGTGTGAACGAAATCAAACGCTCCGTGAATTGTGAGCCGTTGTTTAGCACAACGTTCACATTGAGATGATCCTCGTCCCTCTACTAAGTGACAGGTTGAAGTGTTTCTTTGTCCTTCGCCCCGCATATAGGGTTTTTGTTGTCCCCGTGTGAACTGAAACTGCGCTGAGGTTATTATTTATTATTGCATTAGTGATAGACTTTCCGGCGGCTCCCAAAACCACTTTAAATGTTTACTAACCGCAAACAATACGCCTAATATATATAAATATTTTATTAACAACATATATAATGAATATGGTCATGAAAATTTCAATTCATCACGTAACAATAAGTCGAGTCCTGATTCTGTGAACATGGATCGTAAAGTTGTAATCAAACCGTTCTTTTACAACATATACACACTTGTAGATACCGTAGAGAATCTGCTGAAGGAAACATTTTGAATGGCGTGTGGTTGGCAGCACTGGCGAGACACGCGTGTGCGTGCGTGTTGTAATTGCACAACAAGAGTGAAACTTTAACAACAAGTTCTCGGGATTTCACCCGGGTTGTGTCAATCGTCAGATACGACGTTTCGAAGGCTATTATTCTCTCCGCCATCGTCTTCAGGTAACTGAGTGAGACGTTCAAGCTCGTCTTCAAACTAATACTTAATTGTCTGAACCTAACCTAACCCGGTCGCCGCATTCTTTCTCGTCACCAAGAATCGCGCATGGGTGACGTCACCGGGTGACGACAGAGCGGCGACGTCACGCGGCGGAAGGGAAATGCGTCGGGAGGAGTTGGCAGCCCTGCGCGGGCGGGCAGGTGCGAGGAAGGAGGCTCAAGGTCACGCCTCTCTTCTATCCTCGCTCCTGTCCCGCACGAACAGGAGGACGGCTGACGTCACGTCGCGTCGGTCTCGTAATTGAAACGTCTGTCGCGACGTTGGTAAGCCTGCGCCTCTGGTATCCGCAGAGTTTGCAAGTGAATGAATCATCCATCAGCCTGGCCTCATGTCGTGTCGCGGCCATCTTGTGGCGACGCTGGGCTGACGTCACGTTCACGTCCACGTCACGGCAGCGAAGTGCACCGCGCCGACGTTTCGGGCGCCTCTTAGCGTCATCGTCAGGAACGGTAGCAGCGACTACTCGCGAAACATAACCGGCCAAGTGCTGCGTTCAAAGAAACGCTGACAAGATTAGCGAGTGAGCTGAAGATGTGACGCAACTGCGCGGCGAAACGTTTCGTCCAACCGGAACGAGGCGAGGAGAAGTTTGGAAAACAAGGAAGTGGCGAGGTTGAAGCGTCGCTGGTCAAAACACGGCTCAATCCATTAACCTAACAGCCCCTTGTTATTATTCCATTACCTTTGGTTTCCCCCTCCTCTTCTATTAATCCTCCTGTTGTACTCTTCCAAGTCTCCTCCTGGCTCCCCTAATACACCGTCATCTTTTCATTTCTCCTCCTTGCAGTGAGATTCCTTTCCCACGAGGAATGTTAACGTTTCCGCACACAAGTGGAAGAGAATGGACTTGCCTCGACCTTGAATTGGTAATCACCGCCTTCTGTCGCCTTTCCCCACATTCATCCCGTTAAGTAAGTTCCTTTGTCATCATCCCACAGGACTGCTGCAGGATCATCAGGCTTCCTTCCTCCTTCATTTCTACCGTCTTTCCCCGTCGTCAGTTGTTAGGAGGTGAATTGCCGCGAGAGAGAGAGAGGATGAAGGGATACAAAATGGATGAAGGGAGAGAGAATGAATGAAGGGGGAAATGGACAAGGGAGGATGAAGGGGGGATAGAAAGACAATAAAGGGAAATAGAGAACAAAGGGAAATAGAGAACAAAGGGAAATAGAGAACAAAGGGAAAGAGAGAAAGAGAACAAAGGGAAAGAGAGAAAGAGAACAAAGGGAAAGAGAGAAAGAGAACAAAGGGAAAGAGAGAAAGAGAACAAAGGGAAAGAGAGAGAACAAAGGGAAAGAGAGAGAACAAAGGGAAAGAGAGAGAACAAAGGGAAAGAGAGAGAGAACAAAGGGAAAGAGAGAGAGAACAAAGGGAAAGAGAGAGAAAGGAGAGAGAGAGAATAAAGGGAAGAGAGAAGAAAAAGGGAAGAGAGAAAGAAAAAGGGAAAGAGAAAAGAAGGAGAAGAGAAGAGAAAGAGAATAAAGGAGAGAAGAGAGAAAGAATAAAGGGAAGAGAGAAAGAGAATAAAGGGAGAGAGAGAAAGAGAATAAAGGGAAAGAGAGAGAAAGAATAAAGGGAAAGAGAGAGAAAGAATAAAGGGAAAGAGAGAGAAAGAATAAAGGGAAAGAGAGAGAGAATAAAGGGAAAGAGAGAGAATAAAGGGAAAGAGAGAAAGAGAATAAAGGGAAAGAGAGAAAGAGAACAAAGGGAAAGAGAGAAAGAGAACAAAGGGAAAGAGAGAAAGAGAATAAAGGGAAAGAGAGAAAGAGAATAAAGGGAAAGAGAGAAAGAGAACAAAGGGAAAGAGAGAAAGAGAATAAAGGGAGAGAGAGAGAAAACAATGGGAGGGAGAGAGAGAAAACAAAGGGAGAGGGAGAATAAGGGAAAGGGAGAGAATAAAGGTAGAGAGAAAGAGAATAAAGGGAGGGAGAAAGAGAATAAAGGTAGAGAGAAAGAGAATAAAGGTGTAGAGAGAGAGAGAATGAAGGCATAACTAGAGCCAAAGATGCCAGTGATCAACATTTGTTTCGTCCACCTGTTGATGATTTTCCTTGTGTCTAACCACACGATGTTTTCTTCACCTGAACAAGTCCAGAAATTCGGATGAAACGCTGTACTTTATGTCAGCATCAGAGATGTTACAACAACCAGCGACTCTTATCACGTCACTGTAAACATTACTACTTGTCAAGTTCAGCATGGAGCAGGGCTGCCACCATAACCTAACCTAACCAGCGCTCTCCCCTCCTCCTCCCCTCCGCTAATTCACTAATTTATTTTGTTGTTTAAAAGTAAGGAGCGCAGATAAAGCGAACTTTGTGCGCAGGCTTGCAACTGTTCCTGTGAAACTCTATATATATATAGAACAGGCGGTGGGTGGAGAAAGGCACAACGGCATATGGGAGAGGAATGACTGCTGCAAGGAGGAGAAATAGAAACCGTGATGATATTGCAGTATTAGGGGAGTCAGAAGAAGACTTGGGAACCATAATAAAACGGCACGGAGAGAGGAAGAGTTGAATATGATGAGGAGGATGGAGTGGAATAACAAAGGCTGTTAGGATTGGGAAGGGAAGTTAAGGAATTCTGTTAGTAGAATAGGATAGCACAAGCAAGGAAGGAAGGAAGAGGAATTAACTTAGGGCTAACATAAGTGTGGATATTAGGAGATGTTGGTATGGAGCAGCGTGACGTTATGTGTGGGGGAGCGAAACGTGGAGGATAGGAGTTGGGGGAAAGGAAAAGAATAGTACAAGGCTATGGTGCTGCTGTAGGAGAATGAGGTGCATGAATAGGGTAACTAACCAGGGAGTTAGTTGTAAAGCAGAATAGGGGGAACAGAGAGAACAATATGGAGGACTTTGAGGAGATAGATTAATAGTGCCACGTGTTTAAGACACGAGGGTGACTTGTAAAGTTAGCATCAGAGGGGATGGAATATGCTAAGCAGATTAGGGAGGAATAGAAGTGGCTTGGATGAGACCAGTCTCAGAGAGAGAGAGATGGCAGCCCCGCGGGAGTGGGAAGCCTCGCCACGTGTGAAGGCGCAGGATCGTGAAGCGGAGTTTAAATCATCCGAGTCTCGGTCCAGAGGCTTAGTGCAGCAGGTTGGCAGCCCTGCAGGAGGGAAGGGGAAATGTCAAGCCTACGTCACAGAGAGACGAGGCGCATAGGAGGCAAATAGGAGAATTGTGATAGGAAAAAGTTCAGAGGATTTCATTCGGGGAGAAAACTTTCCCAACAATGTTAACATTGAGAGAAGGCTCGGAAGAAGAAGAGAGATCGACAGGGAAAATGAGATGGAGAAAGAGAGAAAGAAGAGGGGAGAGAGGAAAGAGAAAAGCGAGAGGAAAGTGTGAGTGAGAGAGAGAGAGGAAAGAAGAGAGGAGAAAAGAGAGAGAAAGAAGAGAGGAAAAAAAGGAGAGAGAAAGAAGAGGAGAAAAGAGGAGAGGGAAAGAAGAGAGGAGAGAGAAAGAGGAGAGAGAAAGAAGAGAGGAGAAAAGAGGAGAGAGAAAGAAGAGACGAGAAAAGAGGAGAGAGAACGAAGAGAGGAGAATAGAGGAAAGAGAAAGAAGAGAGGAGAATAGAGGAAAGAGAAAGAAGAGAGGAGAATAGAGGACAGAGAAAGAAGAGAGGAGAATAGAGGTAAGAGAAAGAAGAGAGAGAGAGAGAGAAAGAGAGAAGAGAGAGGAGAAAGAGAGAGAGAAAGAAGAGAGGAAAGAGGAGAGAGAAAGAGAGAGAGGAGAGAGAAAGAGGAGAGAAAGAAGAGAGGAGGAAAGAGGAAGAGAGAAAGAAGAGAGAGAAAGAGAGAGAGAAGAGAGAACAGGGAGAAGAGAGAGAGAGAAGAAAGAGGAAAGAGAAAGAAGAGAGAAGAGAGAAAGAGAGAGAGAGAGGAAAGAGAGAGAGAGAAGAAAGAGAAGAGAGAGAAAGAGAGAAAGAGAAAGAAGAGAGAGAAAGAAAAGAGAGAAAAGAGAAAGAGGAGAGAGAAAGAAAAGAGAAAAGAGAAAGAAGAGAGAGGAAAGAGAAAGAAGAGAGAGGAAAGAGAAAGAAAGGAAAGAGAAAGAGGAAAGAGAAAGAAGACAGAGAGAGGAAGAGAAAGAAGACAGAGAGAGGAATGAGAAAGAAGAGTGAGGAATGAGAAAGAAGACAGAGAGAGGAATGAGACAGAGGAGAGAGAGGGAAGAAACAGAGAAAGCTGCTCTGATTTTCCATAAATAAGATAATAAACTTTTGACAAGTGGCATGAGAAAAACTACTTTCTCCAATTATAGAAATGTTAATGAAGGAGTCTGCGTGTAGTTGAGGGGAAACACGTTACACACACAGGGGAGAGAGAAGATCCCTGCCAGTGGCCTTGAAACACAGTCAGCTTCCATAACGTTTCCCCCAAAGACAAACAACCGTGTGCAAGTAAGTGAGGAGGAGGAGGCTCAGGGCTGCCAACCTGCACTGCTAATTCATCCATTTAGGAATAAAGCGAGAGGTTAGGTTAGGTTGGCAGCCCTGAGCCTCCTCGCGGCATGAACTGTCCGTTCACACAGGCAGAGTTCCATCAGAATCCCTCTAATTGCACAAGTTACCCTCGTGTCGTGGCCTGTTAATCCATCCCTATCCACTATCCCTCGTCTCTTTCTCCTGCAGCCTAACCACGTTCTTCTATTCTTTCCTCCTATCGTCCACGTTTCTCTCCCGCCCCACATGACGTCGCGCTCCAATTTTATCCTACTCTAGTAACAGAATTCTCCTTCAAAATATCCTTTCCCTTTCCTTTGCTATTCCACTGTTTTTCTCATAGGTTCTACACTCCATCGCCTTGGTTTTCCCTCCTCTATTAATCCTCAAGTTGATCAACTCTTCCACGTTCACCCCATTTATTATGGTTTCCAAGCCTTGTCCTCCTCCTCCTGACTCCCCCTTCTCCTTGCACTCGTCTCCTATTATCATCAGCGTTCATCTCGTGACGTCACTACGGGGAATGAAGGAAGCGGCAAGCCGAGGATGTCTCCACCACGCTCCCTCACATACACATATATAGATATATAGGGCGATGATGACGTGATCCTCGGCCACGAGTCCTGGAGGAGGAGAAAAGGAGGCACGGGGGCGCTAAGAACAACAACAACTCACAGAGAAAAGGAGTAATCAGAATAGGAGGACAAGGAAAGGGAAGGGAAAAGAGAAACCGTGATGATGATGTGGTGTTAGGGGAGTCGGAAGAAGACTCTGAGACCATAAGCCATGGTCCTGGAGGAGAGGGGAGAGTGTAGTGAGTGAGAGTGAGGAGAAAGAGGAATAAGACTGTGGAGGAGTTTAGAGTGACAACATGGCAAGGAGCCTGAGATGTCGCAACACCGTGGCCCGACGCCATCTTATCTAATCTGTACGCGAGGGCAAACAACAGATAGGCGAGAGAGAGAGAGAGATGAGTCTGTTCCCAGGAAGCGCGGAGCTTCAGCCTCACCTAGTGACGTCACTGGCTCAACAACATCATCACAAAGTAAGGCACCAATAATAAAATTATATTGAAAATCCAGAGACAGACAGAGAGAAACATACGGTGAGGGGGGAGAGAGAGAGAGAGAGGAGAGAGACGTCTACCTTGGCTGGCGGCCATCTTGCCGTGTAGGAGAGAGATACAGGGGACAGACATAGGGAGAGAGCGCCAGGAGGAGGGGAGAGAGGAGAGACAAGGAAAGACGCAGAGAGAAAGGAGAGAGAGACAGAGGAGTGAGCGCCAGAGAGAGAGAGAGAAACGTGTGTGTCTGACTGTCTCTATTGTTCGCAGCCATCTTGCCGTATGGACAAAGAGATGAGAAAGAGGAGAGACAGCGCAAGAGAGGAGAGACAGACAGAGAGGAGAGAGACAGAGGAGAGAAAAAAGGAGACAGCGCCAAATGGAGGGGAGAGAGGCAGAGAAAAGGGGAGAGAGAGAAAAGGAAAGAGAGACAAAGAAAAACAGAGAGACAGAAGAGACGAGGAAGGGAGAGAGAGAGAGAGAAACGTGTCTGTCTGTCTTTATGGCTCGCAGCCATCTTGCCCTGTACAGAGAGAGATAGAGGAGAGAGACAGAAAGAGGATACAGAGGGAGAGAGAGAGGAGAGACGTCTGTGTGTCTGTCTCTCTATGGCTGGCGGCCATTTTGCCGTGTTGAAAGAGATAGAGGAAGGAGACAGAGAGAAGACAGCGCAAGAGAGAGGAGACATACACGGAGAGGAGAGCGCCAAAAGGAGGGGAGGGGAGAGAGAGACAGAGACGAGAGCGCCAGATGGAGGGCAGAGAAAAGGAAAGAAAGACAGAAGGAAAGAAACAGAGGGGGAAAAAGAGAGGAGTGAAAGCCAGAGAGAGAAAAGGAAAGGGGCAGAGGGAAAGAAGAGAGATAGGAGTGAGCGCGAGAGAGAAAAGGAGAGAAGGAAAGGAAAGGGGCAGAGAGAAAAGAGAGAGAGGAGTGAACGTTAGAGAGAGAGAAAAGGAAAGAGAGACAGAAAGAAAGAAACAGAGAAAGAAGAGAGACAGGACTGAGCGCTAGTGAGTGAAAAGGAGAGAAGGAAAGAGGCAGAGAGAGACTGGCGGCCATCTTGCCGTGTAGAGAGAGATGCAGGCAGGCAACGGGACTCGCCGGGCGCACAAAGGACCAGTGACGTCACGTGCGACCAACCTCTTTCCTTCCTGTCTGCGTACCTGAGGGGCGTCACTTCCTTCCTTCCACCTCAAGCTAGCTGTGGGGAGGGGAGAGGGAGAGAGAGAGAGAGAGAGAGAGACTGACTACGGGGAAATGGCGAAATCCTCGAGTGAAATCAAAGAAATAACGATTACGGATGACGTGTGATGATGGACGTGACTCACTGGAGCTTCTCCAGGAACCCGAGGCTCGTGGAAAAGGCGTGGCCTCCCCCTAACATGGTGAAACCCCAGTGTCACGTGGGAGGTGACAGCGTCACTTGGGAGGTGACAACAGACCCTCTCTCGCCCCCATTTAGGGACTGTAAAGCAAAGTTGGCAACACGCGGCCGCTTATCTCTTTGTGTGTTGAAGATGAGTCACAGCAGCAGCAGCAGGAATGTTAAGGAGTCATCCATCCTCTCTCTCTCTCTCTCTCCATGGATGAGCAAAGCCATAGGTTGCCAAGTTGAAGCAGTCACACCCAGGAGGATTAATAATAATAATAATGTTGGTTATAGGAGGAAGGAGAGTGACAGGCCAACACGAGGAGGGACGTGACTGACTAGTGACAACACAACAACACTGGGCCGTGTCCAGGGGGGCCAAAATAACAACCGGACTCTGAGGAAGAGTTTAGTAGAGGGGAAAAACCTACGTGATGGGCTTTCAAATACGCGGGGGGTGGAGGGGGGGAAACAAAAACACACTCTTGTCAGATCACGAAAGGAATAATATTTTTTTTAAAAGAAATTCTCCCCCGCACTGGAGCAGGAACAGAGAGAGAGAGGAACACACAGAGGCGTGAATCTCGGTGAGGTATGGACCGTTGCGTCACGCGGAGGACGACAGGAGTGAATAGTGGAAGCCTTTGATAACGCGGCGGCGTTGCTACACCTAGTGATTGTCTTCAGTGACCAGGCTTGATCCTTGTGCACCTCTCACCATCGCTTCCTGCGCTCTCGTCACCGTGAAGGACCGTGTTCAAGGGGGTGGTTATTATTATTATTATGAACTCAGGTGCGGATAAAACACACAAAAAAACCCCCCGATCCTTGTGTTCCACCAGTTAGTGTACTAACAGCACGTGCAGAGGGGAGGAGGAGGAGGGTGTAGAATATGGTGCTAGACCCCCATGCGGTGCCTGGGGCCCATTAAAAAATGGGAGAAAGACAGAGGAACAGAAAGAGAGACAGAGAAACGGAGAAATTGAGAGAGAAAGAGAGATGAAGAGAAAAGGAAACAGAGAGAGGAAGAGGGAGAAATTGAGAAAGACAAACAGAAAGAGAAATTGAGAGAGAAAGAGAAAAAAAGAGAAGGGGAGAGAAAATGAGAGAAAAGGAAACAGAAAGAGAGAGAAAGAGAAAAAGAGAGGGAAATTGAGAGACAGAAAGAGAGAGAAAGAGAGGGAAATTAGAGAGAAAAAAAGAGGGAAATTGAGAGAGAGAGAAAAAGAGAGGGAAATTGAGAGAGAAATTGAGAGAGAGAGAGAAAAAGAGAGGCAAATTGAGAGAGAAACAGAGAGAAAAAGAGAGGCAAATTGAAACAGAAAGGGAGAAATTGAGAGAGAAAGAGAGAAAGGGAGAAATTGAGAGAGAAAGAGAGAGATATTGAGAAAGAGAAACAAAGAGAGAAAGGCAGAGAGAGAGGATGAGGTGGACAGAGGAACTTGTCAACGGCAACAGGGGGGGAAGAAACGACAACACGGAGGACTCTGATGAAAAAAGGCCACGGGGGCCGGCCTCGCAAAATTACACCACCGGGGAGAGGAGGAGGACGAGGAGGAAGGATTGACGGAATACTAGGCGAGGTGAGGTGGCTGACGCACTGACTGGCTGAAGAGGCTTGCGCAAGGCGTGTTGATGAAGGGAAGTAACCTAACTACTGCCAACTACTGCGTGACGTCACGACGCTGAACAGGCAGGCTACGCCCTGAAAATGGCCGCTGCTGGCTACCTGAGGAGTTCCTCCTCCTCCTCCTCCTCCTCGTCGTTACAATTCAAAACCTGTCGGTGACGTCACGGGCGCCGCCGCGGAAGCCGCACGACTGCAGCCGAGGAAACTAAATAACACCAAGACGACGACGAGACAAAGCAGAGAGGAGGCGCACTTGACTGAGGAATGCGGGCGTTGAGCCTCTACACAAAGACGACAATGCACTCACTCACTCACCTTTGCCGTTGTCCTCGTCAGCCGCCGCAGCCAAGATGAAGGCGGCGACCAACAGCAGCACTAAGTAGCAAGTCCTGGCCATTACTGTGGAGAGGAGAGAACACACACACACGCACGCACACACGGCTGATGGATGACTATGACTACGATGGTCTTGGTTCACTGTACTGCCGCAGCGCCACGTCCGACCTCATCGCGTGCCTCGGCCTCACTGACTCCCGACACGACACGACACTGACGTAGGCGCTCGTCATCGCTGCTCGGCAATCTCCGCCACACTTCGGGCACGTTGCCAGCTCTCTCATCACCTGAGAGGCGAGCTCTGGCGCTGTTGCCGCGCGTGTTTACTCAGGTGTCGCAGCTTAATCCTCCGCGACTTGTAAATTATTAGCGGTCGTGGCTTCCTTCCTATTCCTTTCTTCCCCTTGAGTACACATCCAGCCTCCCTCTTGCCTTCCTTTTCTATGGGCCCTGAGGAGGATCCCTTCACCTGTGCACACAGGGGGCTGCTCTGCTATTGTCCTCCTCCATCTCCTCTCTTGACCGTGTGACGTCACGCCAACCTCGGGGACGCCTCGGGCGCTGACGTCACGACGCTTCCAAAAACAAACTCCCCCGTAAATGAAAACAACGCCGCAGCAGCAGCAGCACCTGACTCAACCTCCTTAAATATTCATCGTTGGTAGCCCTGTCTATCATCCATCTACCTCATTCTCCTGCAGCAGCAGCACGTTTCAAACGCTTCTAGCCTTTTCGCTTTCTCCCAACTCCTGTCTCATCCATCCTATTAGCCCTGAGTGAATTCCTCTTCCTCTCCTCTCCTCTCACTCCACTGCCACAATTCCTTAACTTCGTTTCCAAAAAATAAAAAAATATATATCCCTTTTCCCTAATCCAACAACCTTTGTTTTTCCATTGTTTTCCTCTCTTTCTTTCGTCTCTCTTTCTTTTCCTCTCTTTCTTTCCTCTCTCTTTCTTTCGTCTCTCTTTCTTTTCCCCCTCTTATTTTCCTCTCTCTTTCTTTTCCGTCTCTTATTTCCTCTCTCTTTCTTTTCCCCCTCTTATTTTCCTCACTCTTTCTTTTCCCTCTCTTATTTTCCTCTCTCTTTCCTCTCTTTCTTTCGTCTCTCTTTCTTATCCCTCTCTTATTTGCCTCTCTTATTCTTTTCCCTCTCTTATTCTTTCCTCTCTCTTTCTTTCCTCTCTTTATTTGCTCTCTTTCTTTCTTCTTTTCTTTCCTCTCTTATTCTCTTCTTTTCTTTCTCTCTCTTTCTTTCCTCTCTTTATTTCCTCTCTTTTTCTTTATTCTTTCCTCTCTCTTTCTTTCTCTTTTTCTCTCTTTCTTTCTCTTTTCTTTTCTTCTTTCTTTCTCTCTTTTTTCTTCTTTTCTTTTCCTCTTTTTTCTCTTTATTTCTCTCTTTCTTCTTATTTTCTTCTCTCTTATTCTTTCCTCTCTCTTTCTTTCCTCTCTTTATTTCTCTCTCTTATTTTCCTCTCTTATTCTTTCCTCTCTCTTTCTTTCCTCTCTTTATTTGCCTCTCTTATTCTTTCCTCTCTCTTTCTTTCCTCTCTTTATTTCTCTCTCTTATTTGCCTCTCTTATTCTTTCCTCTCTCTTTCTTTTCCCTCTCTTTATTTCCCTCTCTTATTTGCCTCTCTTATTCTTTCCTCTCTCTCTTTTCCCTCTCTTATTTGCCTCTCTTATTCTTTCCTCTCTCTCTTTCCTCTCTCTTTCTTTTCCCTCTCTTTCTTTCTCCTCTCCTTTCTCTCCTCTGTCTCTTTCCTCTCTCCCCTCTTATTTCTCTCTTTCTCTATCTCATTTTCCCTGTCGATCTCTCTTCTTCTTCTTCTTCTTCCGAGCCTTCTCTCAATGTTAACATTGTTGGGAAAGTTTTCTCCCCGAATGAAATCCTTCTCCTATTTGCCTCCTATGCGCCTCGTCTCTCTGTGACGTAGGCTTGACATTTCCCCTTCCCTCCTGCAGGGCTGCCAACCTGCTGCACTAAGCCTCTGGACCGAGCCTCGGATGATTTAAACTCCGCTTCACGATCCTGCGCCTTCACACGTGGCGAGGCTTCCCACTCCCGCGGGGCTGCCATCTCTCTCTCTCTCGTCTACGTCTTTCCCATGTTTCCCCTGAGACTGGGCACTATTAATCTATCTCCTCAAAGTCCCCCATATTGTTCTCTCTGTTCCCCCTATTCTGCTTTACAACTTCCCTGGTTAGTTACCCTATTCATGCACCTCATTCTCCTACAGCAGCACCATAGCCTTGTACTATTCTTTTCATTTCCCCCAACTCCTATCCTCCATGTTTCGCAACTATATAACACCCCGCTGCTCCACATCAACATCTCCTAATATTCACACTTATGTTAGCCCTAAGTTAATCCCTCTTCCTTCCTTGCTTGCTTGCGCTATCCTATTCTACTAACAGAATTCCCCTTTAAAATATCCCTTCCCAATCCTAACAGCCTTTGTTATTCCACTCCATCGCCTTGGTGTTAATCCTCCTCCTCATATTCAACTCTTCCTCTCTCCAGGACCATTTTATTATGCTTTCCAGGTCTTCTTTACCCCTTGATACCGCAATATCGGAGCTCAGGGAGGTTTTTTTTTTATCTATTTCCCCTCCTTGCAGTGTGTGTGTGTGTGATTCCGTTTCCCACCTTCATTTTCAACTTTCTTCATCGCCTGTTCTATATATACAAGTTACATAATAGCTTCATCCCTTGTCTCACTCCTTTCCTTTCCTTCTCCTTTCCTTTATCATCAATTGCAATTTCTGACTCTGAATTCTCTTCCTCCTTGCAGCATGCCAACAAAATAAACTAAACTATCAATTTACCTGCAGTGCTGCCAACATGACGGATGAAAAAATGTGACTGAATCATTGAAGCAGCTGTTGATGATGATGATGACTCCTCTGGGTCCTTGAAACACTTCAATTGTAACATCTGCCTCCTTATTAAGGAGATGCCTGACACCCAAAATGGATTCTGCAGCCATTTTCACAGCACACACTCAGCTCCACAACTCAAAATACTCCTCATTATTTATAATGCAAAAGAGTTGTTTTCAGTTGTGTTCTAAAAACCATTGACTTTCAAACAGGGAAAGAATTGAAAACAACTCATTAAAATCCTAAATATTGTGTGTATTGTTTCTCTCCCTCCTGGTCAAAAGATGAAAAAATATCTCTTGTCTCTCAAAACTGTAACAGTTGGCTGCTGTTGTCCTTCTGAGGTCATTGCACCTAACAAAAAAATATATCTATATCTCTATGGTGAAGGATTTGTCACAATGTAACAGTTATTAATGTCTGCAAGTTTAAATAAGCCCAAAAAAACAAAGAACTAAAATTAGAGAAACTGAAGAAACTGTAATTTGAAAACAAAAACTCCTACATTACACTTAGATTATCCTGCCTGATATTTCAAAAAGAACTACTTGAAGCCTTCTTAGTGTTCTTATAACAACCTATTTATTGGCCAAGTAGCGTTTACTGATTCAGTTTAACCTCAAACAGGATCATTTTTTTTTGAAATTACAGTTTTCTTGTTTGTTTGTTTATGTTTACACTAAATTTCCAAACCTGCTTTTTTGGCCTTACATTTGTTAAAAACTTCAGCAACATGTTGTCCCTTGAAGGAGTTACTTAGAGAAACTGCTTAATTAATAGTGGGTGCTTTTGTGTTCCTTCCTTCCTCCAACTCATTTCACCTGGCTAAAAATTTAATTCACACTCTGCAAGGAAGCGCTACAGTTCATCACTTTCCGTGACTTCATTCATCATAACACTTTTTTTTTCAAAAAAAATTATAATTTTTTTTGTGGAAATTTTTCAGTCAGCAGTATATTATTTTTTTTTATGTAAAAAAAAACATTCGCCCCACTTATGCTTCGTGAAAACATTACCCGACGACAACGGTTATGGAAAATGTCTTACAAACAGAAAAATTTGAACCAACAAGGTCAGGTTTATTTGTAGGCTCACTGTCCACTTATTTGAAGAAAAGAAATTTTCGGCTTGGTAATTTTGTGACCTTAAATGGTTATGAGTGTACAAGCATGTATGTGTGTTGCGGTTCATTGTTGTCGCGGGGAACGAGGTTCTTCGCAACGTTGTCGGATCGCTTCCGAGAGAAGAAAGGCGTGGGAAATGATTTCACCTTCTCCCCGTTACGCGGGAACGGACTTTCCGTCTCACCAACTCATCTAGGATGTCCGGAACACGTCACTGCTGCTGCTGCTGCGGTAAGTAACTAAGGCTCTCTGATTGCCTCTAGAGCATCACTCCTGCTGCTGCG
>JAEMUL010000011.1:323652-430584 GCA_034510155.1 Eucriotettix oculatus | reverse complement strand
AGTCAATCACGTTCCCCCGATGCAGTAAGCATATATAATATATAATTTAATAAATCTGTATTTGTTGAAATTAAAACTTATAATTTTTTATTAAACCCTTATTAATTGTCACAACTTAAATTCATTCTTCCCCACCTACCAATATAATAGAACACCCACCACAGTCTTTACGACAAAAAGTTTTTTATGTGAATAATTTTAAAAAAAATATGGTTATAGTAATCTTTTCCTTATTAAGTCAGGGCTCATGAAGTCATAAAGTAGAAGCAGGGCATTTAAAGATAAATTTTTCAGAAATGTGGTTGACGGTTTAATGACGTGTTGGCAAAGAGGCCGAGTGCCGTAGCCCCGTGCTAATATAAATGAATTCCTGGGTGTCCAGCCAGTTATTACATAAGTAAGACAGTATCGATTAACGAATGCTTGACATCGACTCGATGACCTAGCCATACAAATCCTGAATGTCAACAAGCAGGAGTTCGACAAAGTAAGAAATAAGGCGAATACTACAAATATTTTTATCTGTTCAAAACATTTGCATTACATTTTCATAAAGGCGATGTTTAAATTAGCTTGGAACAATCACATGGAAAGTTTATAGACGTAAGAGAAACGAAAAACTTTAACATTCACGATGAGAGGAAAAAAATGTAAACCATTCTTACATGCTTAAAATGTTGTACGGCATCAGCCGACGTGAATCCTCAAGTGTCTTTTCAAGTTACTCGACTGAGCAAACGTCTTGGCGCACGTGCCACATTTAAATGGCTTTTCACCTGTGTGAATCCTCATGTGGTCTTTTAAACTGCTCGACACCGAGAACGTCTTGCCGCACACAACGCAGCTGTACGGTTTCTCGCCAGAATGAAGTCTCATGTGCGTAATTAAGGGCCCCGACTGGGAGAACGTTTTACCGCAATCGACACACTTGTACGGCTTCTCGCCGCTGTGGATCCTCATGTGGTCCTTGAGGTGGCTGGATCGGGTGAACCTCGAGCCGCACTCGACACACCTGTACGGCTTCTGGCCGGTGTGGATCCTCATGTGAGTCGTCAGGTGGCCCGATTCCGAAAACGTCTTGTCGCACCCGGCGCATTTGTAAGGTTTCTCGCCGGTGTGAATCCTCATGTGGTTCGTGAGGTGTCCAGAATGGGAGAATATCTTGTTACAGTCGGGACATTTGTAATTCTTTTTAACCTTTTTGCATTTCCTATAGTAATCCAGGGTTTTCGGATTGAAGATATTACTCCTTTCTTCAGATTTCTCCATGTCATAAAGTTATACCTAAAACATGAAGAAAAAAGGGTTTCACGAAATGTGAAAATGACGAGGTTTTATTTGTGTTGATATCAGACTTGGAAGGAACCTGTTGTTTCACCGGAGGAACGCCGCGGGGGCTGAGTCAGTCACGGGAGACTAGAGCATGAACAGGCAAGTGGACCGATGGGAGGAGACTCCCGTGTCAACATCTAGCCAATCACAGGCGGTCTTCTGTGACTCGCCTCACGACTATATAAATGCTTACACTTACCGAATTTGACACTTTAGTCTGAAGATGACGATGGCAAGAGCGAGCCATCGAAACGTCACCGTTAAAATCTTTGACCCCGGTTGGAGAAACCCCGAGAGGAATTTATACATGCTAGCCATTCACGAGGAAAGACCTCGTAAATTATATAAACTGACTACTTGCCTCCAAGTGGAATGGAGTGGCTGCTAGGCAAAAAAAAAAAAAAAATAGAGGATAATTCAGACTTAAAATTTACCTCGGTTATCGTCAGACGACAACAACTGCGGCAGTCTGTTGAAGATGGGATAATGCACACCTTTCTTTCTCTCTGTGCAGTTGGCAATGGTTTTTTTTACACTTTTTTTGTGGTTCTTTGTATGGATTGAAGGGATGAACATCAGAATTATTCCAAAAAAAAATAAGTAGTGCCTGCCTATTTGTGATTATGAATAGATGTATTTGCAGGTCAAAGTGGAAATATACCTAACTTTTCTGCAAGAAGCTCTAATAACACGTTTTAGACTATCCATGGCTGCTGAGTTGCCCCAAAATATATAACAGCATATGATAAAACAGAAACGTGGAAATATGCAAAGTACACTAATTTCCTTGTTTTTAGATGACTGAAGGTTGGTGGATGGACAGACGTTGCTCTTAGAGGATCATCACACACATGTAGCTGAGCTGAGTTTCTTAAGTAATCCTCATTAATACTGATCAGCCCAATTTAATTTATTATTATTATTTAACCAAGGGAGACCCGAGAATTTAACAGAGGAAGCTTCATTTACATTTTTTTGTTGTTGTCATTGTATTCAAGTGTCAACCACGTCTCTGTAGATGTAGATTGTTAATTTTTCGGTTGGTGTGTGTAACATCATCATCATCAGGGGAGAGTTGTCCAGACTAACCTGCGTAAATAAGGAGACGTCAAGTGCCCGTCGGCTCAACGAAATCACATTTCAATCCAGGTCAACCAACGTAACTGTAAATGACTGTATTTATTTGAAATTCGTCTCGACAACGCCGCATTCTTGGTCAAGTAAAAGGAACCCCAAAGTACACAGCCGTATCGCAGCCGAGGCTCGTTTCGTTGACACGCTCGTAGCCAACTTCGAAAAACAAAACTTCCGCGCCACCAAACTCTTGAATCTGGTAACGGGGTTTTCCGAACTTGGTCAATTTTTCAACCACTCTACCGTCTAACAAAGCGATACGGAAAGTTTACATTCTGTAAATGACCGTACGTACGGGTTGTGTCAAAATTTCGGGGCAAACTGATTTGATTCAGTGACTTTCGAGACGTTTTGTTGGTATCTTTTCCAAAACATTATAGCGGCTCATGTTTTAAATTTTCCAGGAAATTTATAAGTTCCTTCGCTGTGCCTGTAATACTAGACCACGCACACTCTAATTTTTTCCCCCTTATTTAATTATTTGCTAGTCCTCTTCTTTTCCTTGCCATAAAAGGTATTTTTTTTGTATTATATTTATCTGCCCACCCGGGCTACCTTGCTCTACCTTCCACATCCCCCCCACTTTTTCAATTCCCTTCCTATGCTATTATAGGGGAGCTGCCTGCATCAGGATCACCCTCATGTAGCCTGTTACGTGGTATTTTGTTATTCCACTGTTTCCACTCCATCACCTTGGGTTTTCCCCTCTATTATACCACAGGACCACGTCATGCCATTTATTATTGCAGTTTGGTTTAGTTGTGCGATTGGAGTAAATGGATATCTTTGTTGTGAACAGCGGCTGCGAGTAGTTTTGGTTCAGAAAGCATTTAGGATAGAGTTCGTTTGTTGCACCTGTGTATAAGCCTATAAGTTTTTAGGTTAACTTTCCAAAAAATAATTATTATTGTCCAGCCTCCAACGGCACAAACTTTAACTGGACAAAAAATTACGCAAAAGAATGATGATGTATATAACTATAAACACACTACTTACTATCACACGCCATGGAAAAATAATTCATTTAGTTTTGTCGAGTAATTGACGACTTTTTAAGGGGAAAAAAAACAAGTAATAGAAAAGCCGAAGCAATTAAACACTGACAACCAGCTACAAAGAACTGGCGCTGGCTCTTGTTATTATTATTACTGCTTCTTGGTTTCTGTAGTGATGATAATAATAATAATAATAATAATATTAACATAAAGCAATATTAACTAAACAACTGTATCTATAGCACAGTAGCGTGATGCTGAGTTTGACTTCTTTTCCAGGAACCTTTCCTCCTCCTCGTTACGCCTTTTCCATCGCAAATACACAAAGTGAGGTTATTAGTTCCTGTTTATATGGGCAGTATGAGTCGTGCACAAAGGGGGGGGAAATAATATTCAAACTTGACATAAACAAATATATATATCGACTCACTATGCAACATTACAACCAATCCTGTGTCGTAGTTCCCTCCCCAAAAAAAATAGCAGCAGAGAAGTGTGAACACGCGTCAGAGTTCTCTGAGTTGGCAGCAGCAACGGCAGAGTTGTCAGTGAAGAAGAAGTGTGCGGCGGCAGTGTTATCTGCCCACGGAGTGTAAACGGTAGGCAGTGCATAGCCAACCCAACTTCGACGAAATCACTGCCCCTGCCCTGTGTGTAAACCTAGCTTTATACAGATATATACATGTACATATATAACAACAAAAATTAAAACCAATCGTCTCCGTCCTCCCCCCCTTTTTTTAGACTAATTTCGGTGATTAGACCGAAAATATATCGGTGTTGTTCCCATTATTCAGTCCTTTTGGAGCAGGGAATGTTTAGCGTTTAAACGTTGGCGACCCTGCATTGGCTGCAGCGGCTGGACTGTGTTGGTTTTGTTAATAACAATGTATTTAATCGGGGGAAGAGAATTTTGAGGATCCGATTCCGAGGTAAAATTAGAACAGTCGTCGCAAAATTTTACTATATATCTATATATACATTTATTATAATGTGTCTAACTTTCACTAGAATCGATTTTTAACGAAAATTGTGTAATTTTGCAGGTTAGTTTATCAAATTTATATAATTTTTTTTATAAAAAAACTCATTTTAATAGAAAGTCGAGTGTTTTGATGGTGTTTTATTTCCGTTTCAAAAAAAAAATTATTTATTTATTCATTCATATAAAAACTTTTCCGCTACACACAAAATTAAAATGATGAATTTAGTGAACTGAAGATTGAAATTGGTTTTCATTTTGTCAAATAGTTTGTGCTTAATAATTCGCGTTTTAGAGACTTGCGTGTCTAATACTAAACCTTACTTGAGTACAGCTGCATTTTGGGGGAGGGGCGTTACATGAGGGTGATCCTGAAACTCCCCCCTCCCCCTTTAATGGCATAGGAAGGGAATGGAAAAGGGGGAGGGGGCAGATGCGGAAGGTAGAGCAAGGTAGACCCCCGGGCTATGGTTTAAGGATCCTACCCACCCTCGCCGCCGCGGTGTTTCACCTAAAGAGATAGCAGGTGGGGGGAGGGGAAACCCCCTAGAAAACCTGAATCAAAAATTTTTTTTATCGAGGGTAGGGGAAAAATCTTCTAAAGACGCCGTGAAACCCGAGTTTCACAGTGTGTGGGATTTTTACCCACTAAAAACCACATCGTACCCCCTCGCGGGAACAACCTGCTAGGCACTACTTGGCGAGGGGTTGGATTGCCAATTGGCTTACAACTGAGTACTTAAGTAATTTTAACTTACCTTATGAATATAAATATCCTTATTAATTCCTAACACACGTTCACACATCGTGTCCTGCTGCCCCAAGGCATCACGCAGTCAGTCTTCATTGGCATTCGCACTTCGGTTACACTCGTACACTTCACTCCGCTAGTGGGCGTCTGTCTCCTACGTTGTTTTCTAGGCGCTGCCTTTCTTCGGTCCGCAGTTTCTCCAGCACCTTGGTGGCGAAGTGCATCACCGTGTCCCACATACCTTAGTCCTGGAGCATAAACAGTGTTATTTCTTCTGTCTTCGCTTGCCGTCCGAGGAGCTCCTTAACGCTGCTCTCTCTTCATTGAAGTGCGGACATTCAAAGAAGACGTGTGCCACGTCTTTGGCTGCTGCTGCTGTTGTGGGGTTGTCGCCGCAGCAGCATTCCCCTTCCCCGTGTGTCCCGCCGCCAGTTCAGAGTGGAGGCAGTTGCCGCTGATCTCCATGGTCGCGAGACAACTCTTGCCGTCCCCAGGTCTCAACCCGTGTATATGTACCCCTACTAAATGGGAAGTGTCTCGCAGTGAGACTATGATAAAAAAATAATAGAGAGAGAGTGCAGCGATATATCCAGCCGGGTGTCCTACCAACTGAGCTACCCCATGTCGACGCCCAAGGACCAATCCAAACCTCTCCATCCCGTAAACCTAAGACGGGCTCACCTACTGATTCACTGATCACACTCTTCACACCCCCTAATTCTAGGAAATACGTGAAGAATAATGGACATTGCGTAAATTGATCACAGGTGCATCGAATTCTAGTCTAAGGAAGTGGAAATGCTTCAATTGAAGCCTGTAAAGCATATATAAATATATTGTAATGATAAATTTTTTGGGTGGGTTTAAATTAATTTAAATAATACATTATATGATATCGATTGACGACCAAGTTATCTTCAGCCTGAAGATGGCGACAGAGCGTTCTGGTCTCCAAAACATCGCGTTTTCATCGCACCTGGACCTCGAGTGGGAACCCAGGAACTATTTCTGCAATTCATTAAGCCCTACAGAAACCGCCTACCTAGGAATCGAAACTCTCACGGAAATCTCAAATTAATCTTCTCCTCTCCAATATCAGCCACAAATTAGGAACCCCGTATCCCTTCCTAAAATCAGGAAGAGCCCCCGTTACCGTGAGATCAAAACGCCTCCTATACCTCTCCATAACACAGCCCGCATGGTCCTATGCCTCGTCCGCATGGGGAACGACAGCCAAAATTCAAACAAAACATAATCCTACACGCCAGTTAAATCCCTACTCGCGTATGAATATTTAACTGTGTGAATACTTACGGTTAATGACGAGGCGCTGTGTTGCTGGCAAATGAAATTAAGTTAAGGTGAATGTGACAAAAAGGTCGAAAGCTTCTTTGAATGTTTGTAAATACAATGATAAAATTTTATGAGGCTGCTCTGGTTATTCATCTGATTCTACTTCATCTTACAGTCTATTTGATCGACATGTGTTATATGGCTTAATTTTCAGAGGACAGAGTTAACTTATTAAAAATAAACTCTTTACAAGTATTAATAAAAATGTTCTAATTATCCTATATATATATATATATATATATATATATATATATATATATATATATATATATATATATTGTAATATACTTTTTGTGTATAAAACATTTATTAATTTAAAGTACAAATATGATCAATTTTAATATTTTTGTTTATTAATTTAAGTGAAGACACGGGCTTAATCTCGGGGGATTTTGGGTCTCTCAAGAGATGGAGTATGCATTAGCTGAAAATAGAAAGAAAAATCATTGAATGTTATTTATCCAGAGCAATGAGCAAGTTTCACAATTTTTTATATCGCTTACCCACAATTACTGGCCCAACAAACATCCACCTCTCGAATGTTTGTGCGTCTCTGGCGTCTTGCAGGATTTGATCACGTCTGCTCACGTCCGTCCACTCGTCTGCCTTCTGGGGTCGAGCCACGTCCTCTCCTCTCCTTGTTTCACTTGCCCGCCTTCTGCCTCTGGTATCTGCTCTCTGGCTACTGTCAATCGCCTCCTTCTGCGTCTGCTCCACTCGCCTCCCTTCTGGTCTGTCACTCGCCTCCTTCTTGGGTCTGATCACTCGCCTGCCTTCTGCGCTCTGCTCCACTCGCCTGTCTTCTCGGGTCTGATCACGAGCCACCCATCGGCTTCCCTTTTAAACCTTCCGACGGGAATTCCCCTATTTCTCAACATTTCGGGGTTCCCCGCCCTCATTTTTCCCGCGGGGGTTCACCATCGTCATTTTTTATACAGGCAAGGCGGGCCTCCCCCGCGGGGAAACACCATCTTTCGGCCGACTAGCCATTGTTGTTGGCCGAACTGCGCCTCATAACGCCACAACCTTACAAAATCCCCCTTTTTATCACAATTGAATTTTCGGAGTCACCTTCCCCCTTCATCAGAAAGAGAGCGAGATAAGGGCATTCCAGTTTTTAATATTTCCGATGATTAAGGGTGATTAATAAATGTTTGATTTTGAAGCATATCACAATATTACGTGACACAAACACATATAAACTCTTTCCAAAGGTCAAACGGGAAACTGTTACAAGATTGATTAATGCCAATTAGGATAACATTGTGATTAAACTGTGACTCGTCTACTCCCATAAATAACTGATTAATTGAATAAACCCTTTTTTCTAATTTTTTAGGTATATTATGAAAAACTCGCAATAAATTAGAAAGTGAAAATATATGAAGAATGTGCTGATCGTTACATCATATCAATGTGATAAGGGACGTTGTGAGCGTCACAGGTGGTGAACAGTTTGAAAGGCCCTGCGACTGATGAAATGTTTCCACAAACATATCAAATCAGACCGATGTGAAGCCGTTCGGTTGGTGTTGATTGTGGTAAATCTTTAACATATCCAAAAAAAATTGTAAGGTATATGGAAATCCATTCTGCTTTAAGATATGTGATATGGCGTTCCCAGTGTCAGGTCCTTCTAATCTCCGTGCGGTTGCGCCTACCGGTGAAAAGCGATACCGGTGTGTGGAGTGTGACGGCACTTTCTCGCTATCAGGTGCTCTTACGAGGCACATGAGAATTCACACTGGTGAAAAGCCATTCCAGTGTGTCGAGTGTGATAAAAGATTCTCGTTATCAGGTGACCTTACAAGACATATGAGAATTCACACAGGTGAAAAGCCATACAAATGTGTAGAGTGTGATAGAACGTTTGCCCAGTCCAGTCACCTAAAAGATCACATGAGGAGTCATACTGGTGAGAAACCTTACAAATGTGCTGCATGTAAGAAGAAGTTCAGCTCATCAGGTAACATAACTAGACACATGAGGACACACATAAGTAAGGAGGCATTCAAATGTGCCGTTTGTGGTAAGTCATTCTCTCTGTTCTGTCATTTGACTTCCCACATGAGGATCCACACTGGTGAGAAACCATACCAATGTGTTGAGTGTGACAGCGGATTCTCACTATCAGGTTACCTTACAGCACATATGAGAATTCATACTGGCGATAAGCCGTACAAATGCGTAGAGTGTGACGCGACATTTGCTAAATCCAGTCACTTAAAGGAACACATGAAGACTCATACTGGTGAGAAACCATTCAAGTGTGTTGAGTGTGATAAAACGTTTTCTCAATCCAGTACCCTAAAAATTCACATGAGGGTTCATGCTGATGAAAAGCTATTTCAGTGTCTTAAGTGCAGTAAAAGATTCCCAGTGACGCATCAACTCACGACACACATGAGGATTCACACCGGCGAGAAACCGTACCAGTGTGTCGAGTGCGACAGCAGGTTCTCGCTGCCACGTTACCTCGCGGCGCACATGAGAATTCATACCGGCGAAAGGCCATACAAATGTGTAGAGTGTGATAAAATGTTTGCTAAATCCAGCCACCTAAAGGAGCACGCGAGGACTCACACCGGTGAAAAACCGTACCAGTGTGTCGAGTGTGACAAATCATTTTCTCAGTCCAGTACCCTAAAAAATCACGTGAGGATTCACACGGGTGAAAAGCTGTACCGGTGTGTCGAGTGTTGCAAAACGTTCGCAAATTCTTGGCATCTAACCAGACACATGACGGTTCACACGCAGTCACATCGCGATTGGAAAGTGTGAGCCAAAGTTTTGAGTGTGATTAAACCTTTTCACGTTCTGATGATGTGACAAGACATACGAGGAATCGCATTGCATGCATTGTGTGATTTTTTTTGTTCAGTAAATATTATAGGTTAGGAATACAAGGCTCCATTTGTCTATTATTTGTAAACCTGTTGCAACTTTATAAACTGTAGTGTAAAAGTTCACTTTGTATTAATAAGAATGTGGTAAGTTTGTGTACATCCGTGTAACCAGTTTACAGAGCAGAGGGATCAGGAGCAGCTGATCAAAGGCAAGCATTGCCAGATTGGGAGGCAGTAACTTGTTCAAATTACTGTTTTTTAATACTGAGCGGCTGACTGTAACCGCGGACGGGTTTAGATGAAAAGTGGCCCCGAGGCTATTCCACTCATGAGGGCGGTTCACCTCCCATTTTTAAGTTTGTAAATTACACGAGAGATGATAAAATGTATCATTACTGTGATGTATATCAATATGTTAAATGAAACATGTTGCGATTGGTACTAACCTTTATAAAAAATATGACGGTCGGATAATAAATAAATAAAAGTCAAGAACACTTATTTGGACATTTATTCTCATATATATGTAATAATTTTTTGTATTGGCCTCATGTTGTCCTCTATTTGATCATGTTTATCTAAAAAATTGAACTATTGTAGTTTTAAGAAGACTCAGTTTAACTCGTTTGAATGTTTAATTAATTAATTAATTTTTCTTAAACCTTTCTTACTGAAATTGAACCTTTGATTCATAGTTAAACTATTAAAATATGATTATTATATTAGTTAAAATTGCATGTGTTTATGAAAGTATTGAAGCAAAACAAAAAACAAGAAAATATTATTTTTATTTATTTATTAATGTTATTATGATTAAATTTATTCATAACGCCATGAAAAAGTTACAAAAACAATTGAATAAATCAGACAATTAACTGTACATTGTAACTTGCCTTATTCCATAAATAAACAAATCATTAGATAAAACCTTTTTCTAATGTTTTAGGTGTCTTATCAGGAAACACTCAATTTGAAATTGGATGTATCTGGAGAACGTGTTGATGGTTTTAAGCACTTGGAAGTCTTAAATAGTAACAATATATTTCTACCCCAAGAAAGTAACATTATGAATCACGCAGGTGAAGAACAGAACAGAGAAGCCGAGTGTGATCAAATGTTTCCAGGATCTGGTTATTTCACATCAATTAACACCGACGCGACTCCATTCAGTTGTGTTTATTGTGGTAAATCGTTTGCATATCCAAGTTACCTAAGAAGGCATACACAAATTCACACCGGTGAAAAACTGTACAGATGTGTCGAGTGTGATACAACATTCGCTAATTCTAGCACCCTCAAGAAACACATGAGGATTCATACTGGTGAAAAACCTTATGAATGTGCTGTGTGTAACAAAAAGTTTACCCTATCAAATAACCTGGCAAGTCACATGAGAACGCACACTGGCGAAAAACCATACCAATGTGTAGAGTGCGATACTACATTCGCTCAGTACAGCACTCTGAAATATCACATGAGTATTCATACTGGTGAAAAGCCGTACAAATGTGTAGTCTGTCAGGCAACATTCGTTAAATCCAGCCATCTAAAAGAACATATGAGGACTCACACGGGTGATAAACCGTACCAGTGTGCCGAGTGTAAAAAGAGATTCTCCTCGTCGGGAGATCTTACGAGACATATGAGAACCCACACTGGCGAAAAACCTTACAAATGTGATGACTGTGGTAAATCGTTCTCCGAATTCTGTAACCTGAAAGTTCACAAAAGGGTTCACACTGGTGAGAAGCCATACCAGTGCGGCGAGTGTGACAACAGATTCTCGGAATCAGGTCACCTTAGAAGACACATGAGGATTCACACTGGCGATAAACCTTACGAGTGTGTTGTGTGCGAGAAAAAGTTCACCCTATCAAATAACCTGGCGAGTCACATGAGAACTCATACGGGCGAAAAACCGTTCAAGTGCGAAGAGTGTGACGCGACGTTTGCCCATTCCAGCCAACTGAAAGATCACATGAGGATGCATACTGGTGAAAAACCATACGAGTGCTTGGATTGTGGTCTGTCATTCTCATATTTTCGTGAACTGAAAAGGCACAGCAGAATTCACACTGGTGAAAAACTGTAGCTCTGCGTGGCTGATGATACCAAATTTGGAATCTCGGTGTTTAGAACTCTACAAATAAGTTGAACAAAGCTAAATTTTACTCTATTGAGGTGGAAGGTTACATTTTACACTGGTATAAATGTATCTAGCTTGGTTTTTTTGTTTATTGACCAAAGGATTTCCCGTTGTATGTTTTTTGACGTATCATTTTTTCATTAGCATGATTTTAATGTTAAATGAGAATTGACAGCGAGATTCAAGTGGTGGAAATTTTTTTAATCATGTGTCTTTTTATATGTATTTCTTATTTCTCTGTAAAATTCTCACAAAATAATGTGCGAATAAACTCGGAATTTTGTCTACATCAACTTCCAAAGAGAATTCCTCTGCCTACCTGCAAACTTTCTTGATAAAATTTTCCCACTATTCTAAAACTTGTAGGGATCCAATTATTTTCAGTTACTAACACTATATGAATTGATTAAACCGGTTTAAAATGTCTTTAGTTTGTAATTTTTGGCTTAATTATAAATAAAAACAAAACAAAATTCATAGTTGTTGTGGTATTCAGTCCTGAGACTTGTCTGATCCATGCTGACCTATCTTGCGCAAGCCTTTGCGTTTCCTCCCTAATCTGCCTAATGTATTCCATCCTTTGCCTCCCGCTTCACTTCCTAATTTTACAAGATCCTCGTATCTTAAAACGTGGCCTATTAATCTATCCCTTCAAAGTCCTCCACATTGTTCTGTCTTCCCCTATTCTCTTTAAAAGTTCCTGGTTAGTTACCCTATCCACTCCTCCCCGCATCTCATTCTCCTGTAGCACCACAGTTCGAAACGCTTCTATTCTTTTCCTTTCTGCAATTCCTGTCGTCCACATTTTGCACCCATATAACGCCATCATTTTTAGCAATGATTTCCTAATATTCACACCTGTATTAGCCGCAAGTAAATTCCCTCCTTGCCTGCCTGTGCTATCCTACTCTAGTAGCAGATTTCCTTAACTTCCGTCAAAATATCCCTTCCCCAATCTAACAGCCTTTGTTATTCAGCTGTTTCTCGTACTGCACTCAATCACCTAGGGTCCCCCCCCCCCTCTATTAATCCTCACGTTGAGCTCTTCCTCCGCAGGACCACGTTCATGCCATTTATCCTTCTTCTGACTCCCCCTAATACTGCGATATCATCATGAGTCACAGCGTAGGGGTTTTTCTCCTTGCAGCACGGTCCCCTTTTTCCATTTTAAAAATGCGTAACTGACAACCGGGTTTCTCTTAAACGGTAGAAAATCGACTCCCAAGCCAATTAAGTCAGTTTTTTAAGCCGTATGTCACGCTTGTGGGGGAAAACGTCAAAGCCCAACCACCGACGGACCGGAGCCAACAAGAACAAGATTTGGACTCCCAGACCATGGGTCTGCCACATATAAAGAGACACATATACTGCACCTGAAGAAGATGGCGGCGGCAGGTGTTGAAACGTACGGAGGGCGACAAACGTCGGTAGCCCGGATGGAATCCCGGGAACACTGCATCCACGATATCCAATGTCGGGGACAAATAAGAAAATTTTTACAGCGGGGACTGAGCTACAATTTGGTAGTATATCGATAATGAAATAGCGGATATCAATTTTAAGTGCAAGGTCTTCCTTTCCTGGATAGATTAGATTTATTGTTGTTTCCATTAGTCCTCGATTGAGGAAATAGGAGGATATGTCATACTAAGAGATTTTTTTATTTAAAAAAAACTGAATGTAAAATTTTAGATGTTAACAAAAGGTTAGTTTATTATACAATTCTGGCTTATTAATTTGCAAAGAAAAAAGAGCCATGCTTAACGTTAGCCTGCATTTAGCTATTGTATCCCACTCCATTCCCAAATGTTTCAATCCAGCTTCTTATGGGAGGGAAACAAGACTAATAATTTTTTTTATCACATGCACCTCACTTGCACATCTCTTCACACCCCATAAATTCTCATATGCTGTTTTTCTGTGTGCGCGCAAATGAAAATTCCACATCGGTCATCATCAGCTTCCACCTCATTGCTGACACACAGAACACGTGCTGCAATTTTTCAAACCATTGTAAAGTTACTGTCCCCGTGTGTTGTTTCACGTGACCAGACTGCGATAAATTTTGAACCGCGCACAACATATTCCTACCATCATTTGCCAACATGAGTCTTCGTGTGAGTTTTGAGGTTACTCAATTTGGCAAATGATTTGCCGCAATCGACACATTTGTATGGCTTTTCACCAGTATGAATCCTCATGTGGTCTTTCAGAGTACTGGATTGAGCAAATTTCTTGTTACACTCTGCACATTCGTACGGTTTTTCCCCGATATGAATATTCATGTGACCTTTCAGCGTGAAAGACTGGGCAAATGTTGTGCCACACTCCACACATTTGTATGGTTTCTCACCGGTATGGGTCCTCATGTGCTTATTCAGGGTGTTAGATCGAGCAAAACTTGTATCACATACCACGCATTTGTACGGCTTTTCACCTGTGTGAATTCTCATGTGATTTGTAAGATCACTTAATGTTGAAAATTTGTTATCACAGACAACGCATTGGTACGGTCTTTCTCCGGTGTGAATTCTCATGTGACTTTTCAGACTACTGGACTGAGCAAATGTTTTACTACACCCTGCACATTCATATGGTTTCCCACCAATATGAATGTTCATGTGACATTTTAGGGTCTTGGACTGGGCAAATGCCGTGTCGCACTCTACGCATCTGTATGGCTTTTCGGCAGTGTGAACCCGCATATGATTTCTGAGTTGGCCCGATGCTGAGAATCTCTTATCACACTCGGCACATAGGTATGGTTTTTCACCAGTATGAGTCCTCACGTGTTGTTTTAGGGTATCGGATCTAGCAAACGTTGTATGACATGTGACGCAACTGTATGGTTTTTCACCAGTGTGAGTTCTTAGGTGCATTGCTAGGCTACCGGACACGGTGAACTTTTTCTTACAAACGGCGCATTCAAAATTACCATCGCCGGAATGAACGTTCATATGTGCTGTAAGTTGCGCTGATTCTGAGAATCGTTTATCACACTCAACACATTGGTACGGTTCTTCCATAGTATGAATCCTCATGGGAACTTTCAGAGTACTGGATTGAGCACATGATAAATCACACTCTACACATTGGTATGGTATTCCATCATTATTAATGGTAATGTGTGAATCAGAATGCACCTTCTTTGCGGTAGAAGAATTGACAATGCCTTGTCACTGTTTACAATGTTTGTTGATCACCACTGAATCACTAAAACCATCGACGTATTCTCTGGGTTTACCTGAAACATTAGAAAAAGGTTTGTTCAGTTGAAATATTTATTTATGAAAACAGGCTACTAAATTTTTACTTGTGATTATATCAAAGTTGAAATAAATCTGACCTCTGTTTTCATTTTGAAACGTTCACGAATATATATTTGTCTACAGTTTAATCGTTACCATTTATTCAAATTTATTAAACAGCAATAATACGGGAATATATGTTAAAACTGTAGCACATACTGGTGCTAGGCAGCGTTAAGGCCAAGAGGAATAGAAATTTGGGGGAAGCGCCGCTTATACGGACAGGCTTCTAAACCTCACAACAACAACAAAAAGTAATTACATTTATATGTGGTATGAAGATAACTGATTCGTGTAATAAAACTAATATTTCACAAATATGGAAGTTTTTAACAGTCCATCTATTCTCTATACATTTTTAAAACTAATATGATGGTAAAGAAATTGAAAAAAAATAACCTCCTAGGACAAACTCTAACTGATGCTTATACTCTAGGGGAAATGCAGACTATTTTAGAGGGGGGGAGAGTGTGTGTATACTGGTTAAAAGACTGAGCACGAAATTATAAACCTATTAGTCTAACATCAGTAGTATGCAAAATCATGGAGCACTTAATAACTACGTAGATTCGGGATGCTCTTGAATCTAAAAGGGCGGTTCTTTGAAAACCAACATGGTTTTTGATCGGGCTTTTTCGTGTGAAAGTCAGATAATCAATTTGTTTCAAGATCTACCAGATACGTGGGTTGGCAGAATAGACGCCGTTGTTATTGATTTTGCAAAGGCTTTTGATGTAGTTCCTGACGACATCATCTTGATGATCCAGAAGTTGTTAGATGCGACACACAGGAGTAGTTCTCTGGGAGGTGCAAGAACTCTTTAAAAAGTAGGCTACAAAAAGTCAAAGTTGTTAGGGGGAAAGAAACTTGAGAACTCGGGATCTTGTGGTAACATCTGGGAGTCCCCCAGGGATCAGTTATTGCCCCATTATTGTTTCTCATATTTATTAAGGATTTGCCCTAATAATATAAATTCTAAGGTCCCGGCGTTTTGGGCAGATGACTGCTGCTGTGTAATTTACAGGGAAATAAATATGGGGGGAACAAGAAGACTCCGCAGCAGCTGAGTCAGATACTCTAAGTACATGGGCTAAGCAGCGAAATAAAATCGAAATCAACAATAGTAAAAAAAAGTAAGGCGATTAGTTTTACTAAAAATGCGCGTTCAATATGCCCTTCATATATAAAATAGATGGCGAGAGGAAACAGTGATCCAGGATAGACAAACTGTAAATACCTACGCATTTATTTTAACAGTAAGCTGGGGGAAGGGAAGGTAAACTATGTTACAAGGGGGAAAGCGTGGAACAACACCTTGCACTTTGTCATTAGAACAATCGACAAGGGGAATGCAAAATCTAAAGAGTTGGCATATTAGTCATTAGTACGATTGCCCACTTATGGGATGGGGATGGGCATGGGATGGGAACGAAAAGGTGAAGCGACTAGGGCTAGGGTGGGACACGCTACAGACAAGGAGAGAGAAAGAGAGACAGGCTACATATCTTCTACAGAGCTTTTGCAGGTCAAAAACCTTGGCAGGGGAATCCAAGAGAGAATGAAAAAATCGATTTGGAATGGAGGGAGGAGGAGAGATCACCTGTTTAATTTGCAAGCAAGGAACCAAAAAAACAGACGTTGGAAAATACTCATTCCTAAAATAGGACAATTAATAATGACTGGAACAATCTGCCTGCAGGAGTATTTTGGGGAAACTTCCTCTGACAGAAACGGAAAATTTAGACTTAATCTAAGTAGTTTAGTGCAGTGACGTCATCAGCACTGCCAAATCTCTAAAAATAATATACTACAGTGAAATATATATTTCCAGTTTTTTTGTGTTTCTTCTTTTTTTAAAGTCAAAAACAATATTATTCTTTATTTTTTAAAAAAACATTCCTAATAATATGATTCCATATTATTTATTTATATTGAATATAATTATACTTTCAACTGTAGGGTTACATATAGGTCCTTACGACCAGTTTATTAATTATTGTTTAAGTTGTATGTGTGTATCTGCCACCAGGGGAAGCGGCTACAGCATTTGTAGATTTAATAAATACAATACAATACGACCCTTTTTTTTGAAGGGAATGCAAGAGGAAGCAGTTTTAAAAAAAAGTGTGTGTTTTTGTAAATAAAGTTAAAGGAATGGTGATACAATTGTTAAACTCTAAACTGATTAATTAAGATTCTTTCTGGGTTTTTTGTATTCATATAAACTTGATGATTTCCCATATTGCATGTATGTAATTATATGGAAGTAAAAGTTATTCTTATAATCAACTGAAGTGACATTATTCCATATAAATACATTTCAACTAATATTTACATATAGCTAAGCACAAGTAAGGCTTAGTATTACTCATTATTTATAAAGGTTTCATAAAATGAAAACAATGCTATTGAACAGTATCAAAACACTGGACTGTATTTAATTTTAGGAAACTATTAAAAACTTGAAAAATAATATATATATATATATTATAGTTTAAGTCTACAATAATAACAAAAAAGTACAAAGTAACATTTTTTATCTGGCAATATTTACACAACAGCTGTTGCGCCTCGACGCCATCTTTTTTTTTGTAAGCTGCTGCCAACATTAAAACCACAAAAACAACAATTCCTCATCCCGACATTTAAAAATGACAAGTGGCTTACCAAAGTTTCAGCATCGCCAATCAGCAATCCTCGTACAAAATGACTCTTTAAAATATTTGTTGGTAATTTTTTTTTACAACTAATCGTATGACGGAAATCTGGGCGAATGAGAAAACTGTTCGCGACGCAGTGTGCATTTTTTTTAAAACTGCAACGTTGGCGGTTGTGTTCCTGAAACGTTAAGTGCACTTAACCTGGGTCAAGAATTCTAGGAGTGGAGTGCCTCTGCAACTATGATCTTTGGACAGACAGCGCCGCACTCTGGACGCGACCGCGCCAACTACTGCCTGATTACGTGTTGAAGCCTCGTGGACCAATCACGTGTGTCTGCGCAATCTCGAGGTCCAGCCTCATGTGTGTGCGTGCGTGTCTCTCACAAAGATTAAGCCGGCTGCTGTAAGGAATGGCGTGTGTTTGGCGACGTGCGTAAGTAGCCTCGAAGCACATATTTTCCCCCTATTAAAACCGATACGTTTCACACTCTACAGGACTTGAAATGACGTTGACCTTCCTTGACTTTGTCGAATACGACGGCCTCCATTTTAAATTATAAACGAACGAAACCGTGTTTTTGTGTTCGCTGCGCATACTTTCCTTGAACTTGTAGAACAATGTTTTTTTTGAAGGACAATCTCTTTCTTGGTCGTCGGCGGGAACGACTAATTAATCCCGGATTAGGCTTCACGTTCGATGTTTGTTTTAATTGGCCTCGTTTAAATAGTTAAATTTATTGCAATTCTACAGTTACCTGAATTGGTTATCATATCTTAACTGTAGCGCAGTAAGTTTTAATTAAAAAGTTCCTAAAGAAGTTTTTTTATTATTATTACAAGCGATTGTAACTACAGCAAAGGCCGCGTTGGTGCTTGGGTAACGTCTGTTCTAACTTTGCCTGGGATGTGTTTTATAAAATCACACAAGACTGTATTTTGTAATTTCTCTAAATTTTACAAGGTGATGTGTTAAAATAACGTTATGCAAATGCACCGCGTACAGTTTGGTATCACCAACACACACGCACTTCCTTCCCCTCCCCGGTGCTGTCCCCGTGTCTACCAAGCTAATTGATATGGACAGTAAGACATTAAAAAATATATATATATTTATTTATTTATAAAAATAATTCGGGCCCGTCGGCGGAATTCGGGAAAATTTCCAAATATCCCACTGAATGAGGACGTGGCCAACGAGATAAAGACGAGATAAGTGACGTAAGCAGCTTGGAGCCCGTGGCCGATTAGAATCGTAGCGGACTGAAATATTAAATTTTCTTTTTCCGTTGTTCGGTAGGTTCGCAAAGAATGGATGAATCTTGGGAGAACAAGCGAAGTTGTACTCAATAATAGCATCAATTAGTGTGTGGCGTGTGGTCAAAGTATAAGGCACAAGTTCAATTTAGTAGAAGAGATTTATTATTTAAAACTACAGCCTAGTTCCAAGCCCAGAGACGGGGTTAGAAGGGTTTACACAGAACTCGTCCTTTGGACTTTTTATACTATGTTGAACCGATACGCCGTCAGAACACTGAAACTGTGAGAGGACAAGGGAAGGTATGGTGGCCAATTAAATTCATTCATTCATTACTCAGGCGGGCCTGTAAGGGAACGGATCTAGGTTATAAATGTATTAGGGCGGAGTTTAAGGCTTAAGGGTGGAGGGAGAAGTTAATATTATTTATAACAAACTCTTTAAATGGGAGAATTGGGCACTGTCGAGTAAGGGATACTTGGGTCAACGTTTCAACACGTTTAGCACAGGACTGACTCAGAATTTGGAAGATTTCCAAATATCCCAATGAATGACGATGTGGCAACAAGATAAAGACTTTAGGTGTGTCTTAAGCAACTTGGAGCCCGAGTCCGTTGTATGGTAGGCTGTTTTTTTTATATATTTCGCTGCCACCAAAAATATTTCACAAAGAATGGATGAATATAAGAATCTTCGGAAGGTTCGGAGATCAAGCCTTTTCCTTTTCTCGTGACTAGCACGTCCCACATCCTCTTCTAATCTGCTTAGTGTGTTCCATCCTTCGACTCCCTCTTCTGTCTTAGTCCACACACACATCTTATAATAAGACTCCTATTTGTGTTTTACGTTTAACAAAGATTTCCCTTTCATATTCCAGGATGACGAGTTTGTGACAAGCAGCGGCCAGGACTGACTGCAAGGTCGCCCTCAGGCTCACCGGAGACTACTTCCTCGTCGGCAACTACGCCCGTGCTCTGCAGGGTTTCTTCAACGCTGAATGGGAATGGGAATCTTGGTCGCGCAGTGAGGAGTAGGAAACCTCACACTTCCTCACACACTTGTTCCCGTTATCGGGGCAGTGAGCGTCGGAACTGGCCATCAGTATTCTGGAAGAAGACCTATGTGACTTCTTGAAGCTGATGTCACGGGACATTAAATCACTTGAGGATCAAGTTGAGGCTCTGTGGGGTAATAACTTCTGCCCCACTTTGGTCCTTGATGTGTCCAAAGGCTCGCCAATAGAAGGATCATCGCGCCTGCGGGAGGCGGTCCAGAGTAACGCAGACGGGCGCTTGGTCGTCAACACGGAGGACGACGCAAAGGCCTTCATCCAGCCAGTCTTGTTTCTGGAACAGTTCTCGGCAGCCAGGGACAATTATATGAGTGAATGGGTAATTTCTTATTTTTATCACAGCGCTGGATCTGTTTTAGAAATTCCGCTACTTCGTAGACTGGCAGCTGAATTTCTGCTGCACAGTCGAGTACAACTTTTCCTGAAAATCCGGAATCCACGGAGGAGAGTTTTACTGTACAAGCTCTTTGCAAAACAGATAGTCTTAATTTGTCGATCCGAGAAATTCGGACTGGAAGTCACCATACCTGGAATAATGATTATGTTAGAAGCCAACCAAAAACTTCACTTTCAGAACCTGCGGGGATTGGCTGTTGCGAAACCAACGCCAGTGGATCAACTTCCTCCCCTCTCAGTATTGACGGTAACGCCAGAGGAGAAGCTCGTCGTCGTCGACACCGGCGGCAGAGTTGACTTTGAGCACCAGTCGTTGGCCGAGTATTTCCTCGGGCGTTGGCTAGCCCTCAATTGGTTGCTGCTTGATCCCTCGGGTGACGATCTGAGCAGGAAGGACGCATTTGGGGGTGCAATGGCGGTGAAGTACGCAGACATGCCCAGAAATGGGGAATTCGTTGATTTAGACCTGGTCGAAAGAGCAAATATTGCCAATATAAAATTTTTTACAGTTCAAAACAGGGCCATGAAAGTCCTCATTTATGCTCTTGTATGTTTGTGTCAGTTCATCCGGCAGCGGCAATCAAACTTACTTCAAAATTTACATCTTCCACACTCTGCAGCTGTTAATAATTCCAAAGATGTTACAAAACTTCTGCTAGAAAAGCGTTGTGATATCAACCAGAGAAATGAAAATGGATTCACGCTATTTCGGACAGCGTCGAGAAAATTTTGTTGCCGTTGTTCTTCTCCAGGATCAGATTCCAAGTGGGAAAAGGCTCAGGCGACTGTAGACTTGTGTGGTGAAGTCAAATTTCACCCCAAGTCTACAGGCATGTGGCGAGATAGAGCGGAGTATTTATAAGAAAAAATTATTAATAAGGCACTAGTGTACCGGACTTGATGCTATCTATGCCTGAGCAAACGTAATTGATCCAATAAATACTGAATCTTTAATTGCTGTTAACTACAGGAAGCGCCGAGACTCGGTCACGTGGAGGCAGCGACGCTGTCAGTGGAGAGCGGAGCCGATCTAAATATAAAGACTGGGGATGGTGACGCTGCGTTGACGGTGGCAGCTCGTGGAGGTCATCTGGAGGCGGTGAAGATAATACTAGAGAAAGGAGCTGACTCAAACATAAAGACTGCGAATGGCCGTATATGTCGTCGGCGTGGGCTGCTGGTCGAGATAATCTGGAAGTGGCGGAGTTGTCGCCAGAGAAAGGAGCTGATTCAAATATTAAAGAATGTTATTGTAGTGCGGCGTTTCCTGAAGGTCATCTGAGCTGACGTAAATCGGCTTGGCAATATGATGTTGACTCGCAGCTCGTGAAGGTCGTCTGCGGTTGGTGTATATACTATTAGACAACTGAGCCGATTTATAAAGATGGTGGATGGTAATACACTATTAACATTAGAAATGAGCTGATGTGAATGCGGAGAATTTTATCCTTGGAGAAACTGTGTGATGGTCCGAGATAGGCCGTCTCATGCGTCCGATAATCGTGATGATCTCTGAGTAGAGTCGGCTTGAAGGATTTGACGTTTCAGCCGGCGACTTTTTCTTGCGTTCCTCTCTTTGCTTCCTTTTAACCTTAATTATTTTAAGGGAAGGTGGCTTAACAACCCCTCAGAGCTGTGTAGGACCAAATTGCAATGGAAACTCTATAAAAATGGACCAGATGACGGAACAACTTGCGTGCTGTGTGGGAGGTTGGATTTCCACAAAACCGGCCAGGATCGGTGAGGTAGGTTTTTATTAAATTCCCATATTATTTGTACTTTTGAAGTCGCAAGTAAGAAGTTTTCAGTGTCGTTTTTATCGTACGTCATAACTGTGCAATAGAATGCTGTGTAAATTGATAAATAAAATTATTGAATGTCATCGCCGCGTTCTAATTTCGAGGCAAGAACATGCATTCTTGGGCCACTACTCACACGGACGCTACCGGAGTTGCGAGTTCGTCTTTCGGTGCGGAAGAGGGCGCCTTTGCCCGGCGTGCTTCACTTGGCGATGGATGGTGATGAGGATATCGTCCAGTGTTGTTATTTTCATTACCGCCGCAGAAAGAGAACACAAAGCACTTAGATTATCGGTCTTCTGCTGCTGCTGTTGTTGAAGTAAGGAATCATTTAGCAAACTGTTTCCTAACGTCTTGCGCTTCCCTTTCCACTGCAGCATCGACATTTGCCTGTTCGCTCATTGCGGCAGGAAAGGGAACCGAGCAACTAGTTGACTAAACGCGGTGCAGTTGACCGAAATTTCCCCGCTGCGAGTGCCGCAACCTAATTAATTACACGTGGCACGTCTCCTAGTAGCCGGCCGTTGCGAGGTTTGAGCGCCCTCATCTCGGTATCCCCGTGTGAGTGGTGCCTTGACCTGATATAATTTAGACAAATATTTAATTAGTTTTTGTATAAACTATCATGTCTGTATTCTTCGAGCTTTCTGTAAAAATTTTTAATATATTTCTGTGTGTGCCACTTGCCTTTCAGACCAAGTCAAGTTCCACGGGAGACCAGGGCTGGAGTAATAACGGCTTTGAAATTGAAGATTCCGAGATAAATTCCATCTGGACTCCCTGACCGTCTGGGATACAACAACAACAGGTCCGAGCCCTACCGAGAGGAAAGCTCCACTGGAGGAAGAGGAACTTGCGGGAAGAGAAAGCAGTTTTTGATGCACAGATAATTTTGAAGATATAATTGGATGTGCATATGGCGCACTATTAATAGTGTAGAGGATGATTTGGCGCGGCGCCGTACATAAAGTTCGTTTTTAATGAGCAATGACCTCAAATTATGTGCGTTTGTGAGGCAAGAAGGATTAAAAAGATTAGGAGGCGAGCGACTTTCACGTTTCAGAATTATTGCTGCCAGTAATATTCGCGATGCAGTGCGTAATTTAATGACGATGCATTCAGACTGGTCTGATGCAACTCTCTGCATGCTAGCCTATCTTGAGCAAGCCTTTTCACATCATCATCCACTCTAATCTGCTTAGCGTATTCCAACCTTCACCTCGGTCACCTGTTCTAATACTAATTTTGCAAGACCCCTCGTTTCGTGGTCCATTGATGTATCCCTTCAAAGACCTCCATGTTGTTCTCTCTTCCCCTATTCTGCTCACAGATTCTATCCACCCATCTCTTTCTCCTACAGCAGCACCACTTTCCGTTCCACGCCGACATTTCCCGATTTCACACTTCCGTTAGCCGTAAGTGAATTCCCCTTCCTCGCCCCGTGCTGTCCTACTCCAGTAGTAGCAGAATTCCTTCCCTTCCCTAATCTGACAGCCTCTGCTATTCCGCCGTTTCCCACGTTACGGACCGTAACCTTGGTTTTTGCCCCGTTAATCCTCGTATTGAACTTGTTGGTGCCATTACTTGTTAATGTCTTATGAAGTCTTCTTCTGACACCCCTAATACTACAATTTCATCGGCATCAAGCCCGTATTTTTTTTATTTCTTCTGCTTCCAGTAAGATTCCTTTTCCGTATTCAGTTTTAACATTCTTCATCACCTGTTCATATATATAAGTTAAACGGCATGGACTGCCTTGTCTTACTCGTTTCTTGATTTCTGCTTTCTTTTCTTGCCCTTCGATTCTAATTACTGCTGCCCGTCTTCTGTAGAGGTTATGTATACGCCTTCTTTCTGGATATTTTATTCCAGTGCTCTTCAAAGTACGTAATAGTGTGTTCCAGTTCTCATTATCAATGCCAAGTTTTGTTTTTTCCTTGTCCTTTTTTTTTGCCTAAAATGTGTACGCAAAGTCAATATAACCTTTTATATTTAAATCAGCTCCTTTCTCTAATAATATCTTCACCACCTCCAGATGACCTCCACTAGCTGCCACCATCAACGCAGTTTCGCCATCCCCAGCCTTTATATCTAAATCGGCTCCGCTCTCCACTAACAGCGTCACCGCCTCCACGTGACCGAGTCTCGACGCTTCCTGCAGTTAACACCGTTTAAATGTTCTAATTTTATTGGATCAATTAAGTTTGCTCAAGCATAGATAGCATCAAGTCCGGTACACTAGTGACTTATTAATATTTTCTTCAATATTCTACTCTACCTCGCCACATGCCCGTAGAATGCAAAGACTATGGCGGGCTGGGGAGGGGAAGGGACTTTACCGCACAAGTCTACAGCCCTTTGTGTTTGTTCCTACTTTGGGGGTCAGATGCTGGAGAACAGCGGGGACAAAATTTTCTGAAAAATGTATATAAAATAATGATGTTACTTCTATAGACGTAAAAGAGAGAGAACTGCGATTATTTTTGTTGTTGACGGATTAAATCACATTGGAACCATTCTTTGATTTTAAATGTGCGGAACGTTGCGGCTACTGCCTTTGATTGTCAAGAAACTGCAACTCGTGCGGTGTCGTGTTCGAAATTTAAGGATCTTGTCCCGTATTGCACCCTTTGAAACTCTAAACGCTCAAACTTGACATCAGTTTATGTATTTATTTAAAGGAAATGGGTTTTCAAAATTTAATAGGAAACCTTCTTTCTACACCAGGCCCCAATTAGAACCCAGGAAAACTAATATACAGGGGGATTGGACAAAATAATATAAGAACAACCATGCGGTAGGGTAAGGGTTTTTCAGCGTATAAATTCTGCGACGCGGTTGACGTTTTGAGGTTATCTTGCTGTATATTATTGTATGCCCTGTCGTCCTTATTCAGAAGGTTGCCCGAGATCCTGAACGTGACGTAATCTTACTTTTCCACCGTCAAAGACTTTTACGACACTGAATTCCAAAGTATGGACACAATTTATAAATAAAAAAAAGAACTTTATTTCCCTCAAGTTCAGAAACACAAAACGTTAGACCTGTACTACAAAATTTTTAACGGGGAAAAAAATATATATATATATATAGTGGGTAAAAGTCGTAAGATTCACCTCCTGACGTTATCAGAATCTGATGTTAAATTACATCAGACGCTTGGGGGAAATGTAAATAACATCCCAGTCGTAAATTGTGTGCGGCAGGTCACGGCATTTATTCGTTTCTAGAAAAGATTTTAAATTTTTGATCCTCGCAGTCATACTGTAAGAGGTTTAGACAAAAGGGGTGGATCGGCGTACACCCTGAAAGTAAAGTTTCAAATGTAAGTGTTCAACATACGTATGTAGTCTTGTTTCGAATGCGGAGAGGAGTTTAATTCGTGTTGATCTGACCTTCGGGTCGACGAGAACTTGTTGGTGAAAGACGACGTACGTAAGTTTGCAGCGGCTCTGTAAAGAGGAGGTTTTCTAAAATGACTATTTTGGGAGTTTGTATCTGCCATATTACTGAACAATTGATGATAAAATGATCCCACAAAATATGTAAAATGTACAAGAGGGAAATTGGAAACTGTTAAAACAGTGAGTTGTTTTCATAAGTTTTATAATAAATATATTACTTTGAAAACTTTTAAATGTAACTACATATTTCTGTAATAAATTGTTTTTTTTTTGTAATTTAAATTTCTGTTTAATGTTATTTCATGCAACTCTGTCACAACCTGTCGTGTATATGATTTAGTTATCCAGTGTGATTCAGGTACAGTTGTCGGGTTTCAACAACAGGATGTTTAGACGCAGTCTACCTGATGATGACGGCGGAGCTTGCCATTGAAACGCTGTGGAGAAAACAAACCCGAGAATTGTATTTGAATAAAATTCGCCAGGGAGCCTCGGCCCCTTTAATTGTCCAAGCTGTACGTTCTTCATTTATGGCTCGTCTTGTTTTTATTTCCCAACGAATCGGTAGATTGTTTTGGTTTATAGAATTATTGTTGTGTTACTGAGAACGGTCTGATGCAAACCCCATCTTGCACAAGCCCTTACGTTTCCACAGTTGTACCACGCGCTCCATAATCCGCTTAGTGTATTCCACCCTTGTCCTCCCTCTTCTGTTCACTTCCCACTAATGCTAATTCTACAAGAACCTCCGGTGTCAAAATGCCCCTTCATATTGTCCTGACTTGACGTCCACCATCCGTCTCATCCTCCTACGGCACCACATTTCGAAGGCTTCTGTCCTTTCCCCTTTCCTTCAGCTCCTATCGTCCCCCGTTTTGCGCTCGATGCGGACAGTTTCGTAATATTCACTCTTGCATTGCCAGCGAGTGAGTTCCCTCTTTCCCCGCGAGAGCCTTACTCTACAAGTAGCAGCGGAGTTACCTTTAAAATATCCCCTCCCTGTTATTCCACACACTGTTTTCCCCATACTACACTCCGTCGCCTTGGGTTTTCCTTCTACTAATCCTCTAGTGTTGTACTCTTCCTGTCTCTCTCTCCCTTCCCCCTTTCTCTCTCTTTCCTCTCCGTTCTTTCCCTCTCCCTCCAGGACCACGTTCGTGACATTTCCTGTGGTTTTTTCCCAGGTGTTTTCTTCTGCATCAGTGACGATCACGACGACGTTCCATACGGCTTTACTTCTGTGAAAATGGAAATTTAATTTTACCGAGTTTTATAATAATTACAGTTTCAAAAATGAACACTGCTCTAAAAGTTTCATGAAAAGCAACTTTCCCAGGCATCTGAAGGACTTGAAAGTAAATATCGTGTTGCGCTGCGACGGTTGGCAGGATTGTCGGATGGAACGAACCAAAGTGATTGGGAAACGTGTGTGTTGTTTTCCTCCTCTACAACTGGAATATATATATATATATATATGACTTTCTCAGTCAAGTGTCTTACATTCTATACGGTGAATTGATCTCAATCGCTGGGAAAGCCGTAATTTAGTGAAAGATTCCAGGCATGGTTTATAATATTCAATTGTTAAATTTAAATATTTTCCTTTCTCTCTGTAGAGCTTTGAAACCCATTTAAAGACTTTTCCTTCACTCTGAACGCCAGAGTCGCTGACGAAGCTCTGTTGTATGTTTCCTGAAGTAGGATTAAAGACGTTGTAAATGGATTCAACTGAGAACTGGCCGTGTAAGGTAAGTGTAAACGCCGATGTATATATGTATACAGGGGAATAGATGTGAAAACTGTTATAAAGGTTGCAGGCAACGCTGTCGGTTGATGGTTTTGTGACTTCTCGTGTGCTGTCATCGAAGTACCTGTGAACCAACGTGGAGGGTTTATCGAAAGGAAGTGGAAGTAGTTTGTAGATAATTTTTTTTTTTTTTGTCGTTTAAAGCTATGAAAACTCCAGTCACTTGTGTACGTTCTTTGCTATTTTGTGTACTATTTGAGAAAATAGAAGTGTCTCTCTCTCCCCCTCTGTCTCTCCCTCTCTCCCCCTGTCTCTCTCTCCCTGTGTCTCCCCCTGTCTCTCTCTCCCCGTCACTCTCTCCCCCTGTCTCTCTCTCACACACTCCCTGTGTTTGTGTCTCCCTCTGTCTCTCCCTCTCCCCGCGTTTCTCTGTCACTCCCTCTCTCTCCCTGTGCCTCTCCCCCTGTTTCTCTGTCTCTCCCTGTGCCTCTCCCCCTGTCTCTCCCTCTCTGTCCGTGTCTCTCTCCCCCTGTGCCTCTCCCCGTGTCTCTCCTCCTCTCTCCCTCTGTCTCCCCCCTCTCTCTCTCCCCGTCTCTCTCTCTCCCCCTGCGTGTCGCTGTCTCTCTGTTTTTTTCCTCTTTTCATTCCACGGGGAGCGGATAATTTTGTATGACTTGGAAAAGTCTGATCTTGAGAGGGTTAATTAAACTGATTGGGAATTACCCTCAAAATCAGGTAGACACAGCGAGAGTGAGTGACATTACCCCGCAGTATCGATCTAGGAGACGGGTGGCGATATTACTCGAGAATCGATACTTTCCCAGGAACAACATTATCGACTTTTCGTGTAATTTTAGATGAGAGGGTTTGTGTGGGGAGCGGGGGCAAGAAGAAACCCTTCTTGATCTTCTAATTACTGTCTTCTGTGGAGGTTGTGTGTTGTGTAATCCTCCTTCCACTATCTTTTCAACTCCTGTTTTCTTCAGTGTCCTTAACAGCGTGTGTTGAATCAGGATTATTAATTACAATATGTTGAGGGAGGAAGAGTTCAGCCAACGTGAGGATTAATAGAAAAGGAGGGGGGGGAACTCCCAAAGTGTAGGTAGCATGGGGGAAAGCTGGTAAAAGACGCAGGGAAGGCGAGAGAGAGAAAGGGAGGAGGAGCAGAATGAAACTGGAGAGAGACTGGGAACGGAAGTTGGAAAACGAGGAGGAGGAGGAAGGCTGGAGAATTGCAACTGACGTGTAAATTGTTGACCTCTATATTAATAATAATAAACATATTCCTTTAGATCCCAGTAAAGGAGCTTAAGCTTCAAGGGAGTCATGAGGAAGTTTTGCCAACTCTTGAAAAATGAAAAATCACAAAATATTCGTTTCTTTCAAGTAAAAAAATCCCACATTTATTTAAAATGAGAAAAGTTGCCAACTCTTGAAAAATGAAAAATCACAAAATATTCGTTTCTTTCAAGTAAAAAACTCCCACATTTATTTTAAACAGAAATGTTGCCAACTCTTGAAAAATGAAAAATCACAAAATATTCGTTTCTTTCGCGTAAAAAAACCTCCCACATTTATTTAAAATGAGAAAAGTTGCCAACTCTTGAAAAATGAAAAATCACAAAATGTTTATTTCTTTCGCGTAATAAAACTCCCACATTTATTCAAAGACAGAACTCTTATAATAAAGATTCAAGTTTGAAATATATAAAATGACAAAATATTCGTAATAAAACTCTTATAATAAAGATTCAAGTTTGAAATATATAAAATGACAAAATATTCGTAATAAAACTCTTATAATAAAGATTCAAGTTTGAAATATATAAAATGACAAAATATTCGTAATAAAACTCTTACATTTATTGAAAAGAGAAATGTTGCCAACTCTTGCTAATGAAAAACCACCAAGTATTCACTGACGACAACAGCAACAATACTGCATCACAATGTTTGTTCTCCTCCCTGGCAGTGATCTCTGCCCATGTAAACGCAGCTTTCCAGCCGCATTACGTCAATCAGCCCCGCCACTGGAGTCAAGCTCAAGTCCTTCTTAAAGCGGCGAGAGAGGATTAATTATTTACACCATATATATTAGTATTTGTCAACGGGTAAGGTGCAACTGGGAATATTGTAAAAATTATAAAAAGTGAAATCAGTGTTGCTTTAAGCTATGTTTACACAGGGCAGGGGCAGTGAAGTTGGAGTCTTGTCTGCGCGCTGCCTACCGTTTACACATCTTGGACAGATAACACTGTCACGTGCTGCCGCTGCCAACTCACTACAGAACCAGGAGGGGCAGAGAACTCTGTCGCATGTTCAGACTTCTCTGCCATTTCTTGGCAACTGCGACCGGTCTGTATGTCGATATATTGTTTATATCGAGTTGTATATTTCTCTCCCCTCCCTCCCTTTGTGCATCACGAGGCATAATGTCCATAAACTGGAACTAATAGCCGCCATCTTGTGTGTTTGTGATAGGAGGAGGAGGAGGAAGGTCACCCTACTCTCCTATAGATGATACAGTTGTTTAGTTAATATTGCTTTATATTATTATAATAACAACAAGAGCCAGCGCCTGTTCTTTCCAGTGTTTAATTGCCTCGGGTTTTTCTATTACTTGTTGTGTTTTATTCCCCTTAAAAAGACGTCAATTACTCGACAAAACGAAAATGAATTATTTTTCTCATCACGTGTGATAGCAAGTAGTGTGTTTATAGATTTATACATCATCATCCATATTCTTTCGCGTAATTTGTTTTCCTATTTAAAGTTTGTGCCGTTCGAGGCTGGACAATAATTCTTTTTTTATTTTGGAAACTTAACCTAAAAATTGGACCAAGTGGATCTTTGTTGTGAAACAGCGGCGGCTGAGTAGTTTTGGTTCAGAAAAGAATTTAGGATAGAGTTCTTATATGTCGCTTTGTATGAGCCTGTAAAATTTTTAAGTTAAGTTTCCAAAAAAAAAAAAAAAAGAATTATTGTCCAGCCTCCAACGGCACAAACTTTAGCTAGGGAGGGAAGGGAAATAAATTACGCAAACGAATAATGATGTATATAGCAATAAACACACTACTTACTATCACACGCGATGAGAAAAAAAATCATTCATTTGTGTTTTGTTGAGTAGTTTGTTGACGTCTTTTTAAGGCCTCGTCCGTCCACACTCTGCGAGCAACAAGCTGAAACGTGCTCGGCTCGGCTCGTCGTTCCTAGTGAGCAGCGAACACGAGCAACGAGCGACGAGTCGAGCATCATCTTTGGAGACATTTCACATGCCAAGGAGCGAGAGATTTGATTGTATAAGGAACTGAGCAGAGGAAAGATTTATTAAACACGCAACACATACACACATACATACAGGGAATCGCGGGTAATTTATATTATCTACATTCCCATGTAATCTAATAGAAAAAAACAACTACTTTTAATATTTTTTTTTTCAAATATGAAAACTTAATTATAATAATTTTTTTTTGCAAGTTCGAAATTGATTTCTTTTAATAATAATAATAATACTGATGTTAATAAAACAGCCACACACACACACACCTTTTATTGTTTAGTGTTCTTACAATTATTTGTCACGTGCTGCTGTGTTGTTTCTATACGGAAGGATAATTTCACATCTTTTTTGACTGTTAATTTATTTAAGGGGAGGGGCGGATGATAATTGCACCTGCCTTAGTGATACACAAAAATTGTTATGCATTTCTTTTAACTGTTGTTACATTTAAAAAAAATTAATGTGGTCGAGTAGTAGCGGCGGCGGCGGTTGGAAAATACAGTTAGAGGAATCCATATTTTGTTGCGAGCTTTCATCGTCCTTTTTTAGATAATTGTAAAAAACTTAAACACACGTGTGTGATACATATTTTAAAAATTGTTTTTACTTATAGATGAAATAAATTTAGGATTAATATCCTATGGTGAATGTAGATAACTGTTAATTGCGTAACACTTGATGCCATGAGAATTAAAGTAACAAGGCAAAATTGCCCTCATTATGTGAAGTGTTGCCAAAATAAATTTGGCTGTGTGGATTTTGTGAGAAAGAGAGAAGCGCGGAGTTTGTTTGAGTTTTACGCCATCTTGAGTCTCAGCTCCTAACAGCAGCAGCGTCATCGGCTCTTGCTCGGGACCAATCACAATCCTCCTATGACGTCATCATCGTCACCATCTTGCTGTTATGTCACGAATGACCGAGACAATCACAGAACACGAGCACAAGGAGCTATGATACACACGAGGCAAGGAATGCTCGGCTCGTCTCTCGTCATCCTCCTCCACACTACGAGGCACGCGCGAACCGAGCATCATTATTCCTCCTCTGATGTTTCGTCAAAATACCGACAACACACGGGAGGCGAGGCGAGGCGAGCAACCCCTGGCGCATGCGCACAGCCAGCCTCGTTGCTCGCGAGTGTGTGACGGGGGCTTTAGCATCTCTCTGGTATTATGTTAGCATCTCTCTGGTAATATGTAAGTATAATCCAAAGACATATATAAACAACATAGACTGGACAAGGCGCCGCCATATTTGAAGCAAATTGAAGGCTCAGGCGCCATTTTTTGGAGGGTAAGGGTGGGCGTGTCCTGTCGTCTGCTGGCATTGAATACGTGCAGGAAGCGTATCTCGTAAATCAAGATTTAAAAACTATATATACATATGTATTAAAGTTACAAATGAGCGGAAACCAGCTAGAAAGTGTTTCATTACATATAATATATATAACACATCACTTAAAAATGGTAAATTATTTCTGTTGTCACACAAGGAAATTAAAGTTAACACGGATAAAAAAGGCTCCTCATTAACATCATCTCAATGCTAAATACAACATGTAAACATTGACAGTTAACTTTATAATAGTTAATTTATAATTTTTGTTTTAAATCAGTCATTTCTGATATTATTAATGGCCGAATTATTAGATGAGATATGAAGATAATAAAGATTACTCCCAATATCTAAAATTTTAATTTTTTTACAATCATACAATTGTACGTTGTACAAGTAACATCTAAATGCATCTAGACTGACATTAAATATAGTTGAAAGTTGATAGGGATCAAGGTTAAACGAAATAAAACACATTCATTAATTACAGTACAGAGAACTACTTTCATAATAAGAACAAGAGCTGGCTTGCATATTCTAGAGCACCACCAAGATCAGAAATTTGGTAAATATCCAAGTTACAAACACGTGCTGTCAAAAGTGAAAATATGATGATATTTACTTAAAATACGATATTCCAGTTGTTTTTGAACTGCGATTAGTACAATTGTACGCTGAACACACATTTGGCATGATTTCGGATGAAAAACAATATATTTTAATCACAAAAATACACGATTATTCAACCTCAGTCATTTAACACAAAGTTCTTGACCGTAGACATTGTGATTGTCCCTGTTGCTAGTTGCTGCCACCCAGGGCGCTGTAACAGCCTCTCTATCATGTTTATATATCTCTTTGGTATAATCTCCCTGGTTGTAAACAGAAATATCTTTGGAGTTCGCGAATACGTCATTTACATTTATTAATTTTTTATTAGCGTGATTTCAAAATTATATTAAAAAAAGTGTAAAACGTTAATATATACGTGTTTGATGATACATTTGTTGACCACAAAGGGAAATTAATACTGAAGTCACAAATGGCTGAAAATTACAATGAGAATAAATAAACAAACAGTAAAGGAAAAGAATTGAAGTTATATTTTCTTTGAACTGAACGTGTTGTTGTTATTTTTTGATGTATTGATGTTCTGTGTTGCTTTGCCTTGGAGCTGGATGTGTGTGTGTGTGTTAGGGAGACATCCCAGGGAGTGACGACATGTATAAACAGTCTATTCAATTAGTTAATTGAATAATTTTAATCAGTGTTATATTCATATAAGTCAACCTGTAATTGTTGTTTCCATTGTTACATATTACACGTGCTTTGGACGTTGAGACGAGAGGCTGATGACGTCACGACCAGATCCATCTTCCATCTTGCTGCACAACCAACCAACCAACCACGGTACAGCAACAACATACCGAGAGGGGGAGAAACAACTACAACTGGACAAAAAATATTATACCCCATTAGGCCTTGAGATTGAGACTGCTGCTGGCTCGCTCGTGCTTTCTTCATGCGTTATAATAACGGCTTAACCGCCATTTTGTTAAAAATATAATTAAAAGGTTGTTTGTTCGCTTTGAGACGAATATTTATTTATTTATTTACGTAACGTGGCACTTGTAAAAAATAAAATAAAACAACACACAGACACGCACAGCACGTGTCTCCTTCAAAATTTCTTTACAGTTTTTTTTTCTGCAGTGTGCGACCTTGAGCAAGGACAAGTGTCCAAGTGGTTCGAAACTCCTCCACCTCCGTCGTCGTCGTCGTGCGTGTTTTGTCTATATGTACACACACACACACACATTTCCCTTTCATTAATTTATTTTTAAGGTTACCTGTCTCCGATTACCTCTTCATCTGCAACGCGTCACGTGTCCCGTTTCCTCGATCCACGGACATGTTGGGTGGAAAAGCGACAGCAGTAAATGTGAAATCCTAACACATAAATTCCTCTCAGAGGGGGCGGGAGGGAGGTTTCACAAAACAACCGGCTCAAAGAGAGAAGGAAAGAGAGAAAGACAGACAGAAAGAAAGACAGACAGAAAGAGAGAAAGAAAGAAAGAGAGAGAGAGAGAGAGACAGAAAGAGAGAAAGAAAGAAAGAGAGAGAGACAGAAAGAGAGAAAGAAAGAGAGTGAAAGAAAGAACGGGAGAAAGAATGAAAGAGAGAAAGGAAGAAAGAGAAAGACAGAAAGAAACAAAGAAAGAAACAGAGAAATAAAAAATAGACAAAGAAATAAAGACAAAGAAAGAGAGCGAGAAAGAAAGAGGAAGAAAGGGAGAAAGAAAGAAAGAGGAAGAAAAAAGAGAGAAAGGAATAAAGAAACAGAGAAAGAAGGATAAAGAGAAAGGAAGAGAGAGAAAGACAATAGGAAGATAAGAAGGATAGTGGACAGGGCTGAAGGGATTGGACAACACGGACCTGGATAACTTGGGGAAAACCTCGCAGACACGTGCAAAGGCGCCATCTTTCCCCAGCCTGTTGTTCTCGTGTTTCCTTTGTATAACCGCCTTTACTCTTCTTTGACATTTCTTTTGTATTCTTATTCCTGACTGACGCCGTACACAATCATCGCGGGCAAAAAAAGGAAAGTTTGACTTGTGTTTCTCCTCTCTTACTCTTGCACTTTCCATCAACCAAAAAAACAATTTTTTTAATTGTTTTTCGGTTACGTTTCGTCCCTGTTGTGCAAAGTTTTCATTTACACCTATGTTTTATTATTATTTACTTTAAAAAAACAAGAAAAAAGGAGAACAATCTGTTTCAATTTCCCTGCCCCACTTTCCCCTGCTTACAGGACGACAAGAAGTAACAACTCTGACTGAAGAAGGCAACTGAAGAAAAAAAAACCCGTGCCGAAACAACGTCGACGTCGTCGTTGTATTAAATATCTACAGCCAGGCTCAACACGTTAACCGGGTTTTAACCTTGACAATGCGCGGCTGGCTTCACCTTCCCTCGTTCAAGTCCATTACATTGATGGCCGGCCGGCCGGAGGCGACACGAATCTCGGCAACATACAACATTTCCGCGTCTCCTTCTTCTTGTCTCATCCCTGCTAAACGATCCTCCCCTGATCTGCTTAGCGTATTCCATCCTTGCCCTCCCCTCACTTCCCTCTCATGCTAAGACCCGCGCGTTCTTAAAAAAACGTGGCCTGTGTATTTCTATCCCTTCCCTCCTAGTCAACGTCCTCCATGTTGTTTCCCCCCTTTCAGAGCTTCCCCGTTAGTCACCTTATCCTACAGCAGCACCACCAAATTTCAGAGGGACTTCTATTCTCTTCCCCCCCAACCTCCTATCGTCCACGCTCCATTTCCTGACATTATCGCCCTCCCCCCTGTCCCGCCCTAGTAGCAGAATCCCCTTCAACTCCCTTCCTCTTGTTGTTATTCCTCCTCCCTTACCACACCTTGGTTTTTCCCCCTCCCTCGCTCTTCCTCCCCAGGACCGCCTTCAACCTTGGGAGATTTTTCCCTCCCCCTCCTTCCTCAGTTCCTCTTTTAAAAAAAGGGGGCTGCTCATTACGAGAAAAATTCGCCCTGAAGCTGCTGTCGGAACCGCCGATGGAGCTGGCCCTTGAAGATGCTCGGCGCCTCCGAGAGCGAAACGTCGCCATTTTGATTCCCCCTGATATCAACATGGCCGCGGAAAACAAATCAGCAACTTTATAAGGGGGTTGGGGGGGGGAAGCACTGTACACGGGTGCGTGCAAGCAAGCGCTAGGGGGGTTAAGCCGCCGCGATGGTGTCTCTTCCATAGTTTTGTGGGGGTTTGACAAAGTAAAAAATATAAACTCTCTCCTGTCCGCGAACAATTTCAGGGGGGAAAATTCCCCGTCTTCAGGCCTAATCTTCTTCTCCTCCTCCTCAATCGGCCTCCCCTTCCTTCCTCGTCTCCTTACCTTCACTTCATAAATCATGTTCCTCTCTTGCTTGTTTGGCTGACGTCATCAAGCAAGGTTCCACCAACCTAAGGGGGGGGGCACATTTTTTTCCCCACAAGGACCGACAAAATTAATTACCGTTCCTCCCCTCAGTTTACCAAAAAACAAGGAAGGAGGAAGGGGGGAGGGGAGAAAGAGATGCGGCAGGCTTACCAACCTCGGCAACATCCGGAACGTGGGGAAAGGTGGGGAGAAAACCTTGCAAACTCCAAGGAATACGTGGTGCTTCATTCCACTCGACCGGTTCCTAAACTCAACGGGGGGAAAAAATGGGGGGATATGAAACGTGGGGGGAAATACATTAAAACAAGCCTCAAAAATGGATTAAAAGGAGAAAAAACGACAGCAAATGGAAAAGTCAAAGGCGAGGGAGAGGGTGAAAGGGAAGCAGAGATGAGGAGGCGACTAAACGATACACAACGGAAACGCGACTGGGAGAGAGACAACATCAGGCAAAGGTTGAGAGTGGATATCAGCTGAAGCACACGTAAAAAAAATATAGGGTGGCAGGAGAGAGAAAGACCACCTATGAAAGGGATAAAGACCCCAAGGGAAAGCGACCGTCCATGAAAGGATAATGACTATAGGGGGGAGGGGGGGGGAAGGGAATATTATTTCAAACACGTCACACGCAATCTACTCACCCTTTACAAATAGATTAGAGAAAATAGAGTGGGAAAGCAAAAAAAGGCTGAAAATATGTCAAATAAAGCCATTAAAACATACAGAGGAAGAAAAAGGTGACAGGAAAAAAAAAACAATCTATGAAAGGATATTGATTCAACGGAAAAGGAAAATTCTTTCAAACAAGTTTAGACATAATCTACTCCCATTTAAGAATGATAAGGCAGAAAAAGTGGGGAAGAGAAAAGAATAGGGAAAGGCTGAAAGGATATTAAGTAGTGCCAGTAAAGTATACGGAAAAGAAGGTGACAGGAGAAACTCACTGTGAAAGGATAATCACCCAAGCAAAAGGAAAATTCTTCCAATTTAGTCAGATATAATCCACTCACAGTTTAAGAATAGATTAGGAAGCAAAATTGGGAAAGAGAATACAGCAGGAAAAGGCTGAAAGGATATCAACTAAACCCATTAAAGGATACGGAAAAGAAGGTGACAGGAGAAACCATCTATTTAAGAATACTGACTCAAGGAAAAGGAAAATTCTTTTGAACAAATCAGTTATATTCTACTCACAGTTTAAGGATGGGTTAGGAAGGAAAAGCGGGAAAGAGAAAAGGAAAAGCAAAGGCTGAACAGAAATCAAATAAAGCCAGGAAATTAAACGGAAAAAAGAAGGTGAAGGGAGAAACCTTCTTTGAAAGGATAAGGCTCAAGGGAAAGGAAAATTCTTTAAAACAAGTCGGATATAATCCAGTCAGATTTAAAGTACTAACAGTTTAGGAATCCATTAAGAAGAAAAAGTGGCGCAAGGTAATGAAACGGCAAAGGATATACACTAAAGCCGTTAAAGGATACGGAAAACAAGGGTGACAGGAGAAACCATCTATGAAAGGATAATAATTCAAGGAAAATGAAAATTCTTTCAATTTAGTCAGATATAAGGCACCGAGTTTAAAAATAGATTAGGAAGAGATAACATCAGGCAAAGGTTGAGAGAGGATATCAACTGAAGCACACATGAAAATAGGGTGATGGGGGAAATTGTCTGTGAAAGGGATAAAGACCCAAGGAGAAAAATAAAACTCTTTCAAAACAAGTCAGATATAATCTACTCACCATTTAAGAATAGATAAGAAAGAAAAAGTGGGAAAGAGAAAAGAAAAGGCAAAGGCTGAGAGGATATCAAATAAAGCGATCATGGAACACGTAAAAAAAGGCGACAGGAGAAAATAACTATGAAAGAATAATGATTCAAGGAAAAGGAAAATTATTTCTAACAAGTCAAATATAAATTATTCACCGCTCAAGAATAGATTAGAAAGAAAAAAGTGGGAAAGAGAAAACAGCAGGCAAAGGTTGAAAGGATATCTAATACAGCCATTATTGCATACGGAATAGAAGGTGACTGGAGAAAAGATCTATGGAAGGATAATGACTCAAGGAAAAGGAAAATTCTGTCAAAGAAGTCAGATATAAACTACTCAAAGTATGATAATGGATTAGGAAGAAAAACTGGGAAAGAGAAAGCTGCAGGCAAAGGCTGAAAGGATGTCAGATGAAGCCATTAAAGGACACGGAACAGAAAGGTGACGGGAGAAACCGTACATGAAAGAAGGAGCCTACGGATTGTGGCGCTACAGGAGGATGAGACGAGGGTGAACTAACCACAAAGAGAGAACAAATATGTGAGGAGGTTGAAGGGACGGGTTAATAGGCGACGACGTTATTGTGGGACGCGAGGGTCCTGTAAAATTAGCGCTAGAGGAGGGAAGTGAATAGATATGAGGGAGGCCGAGGATGGAACACGCTAAGCGGATGCGCTGGATCAGACCAGTCTCGGGACTGAATAGCACAACAACAACATCGTCGTCCCCAATAAAAAAAAGTTGCCCGTTTCCCAGCCAAATATTTGTTTGTGTGTGTGTGCCGAGTCCCTTAGGAGTCGTCCATCCTCGGAGGTTATTGAAAGGCGACCCTGCGTCATTTTAACACCCTCATTGTCATTATTCAGTTATTCCACCGAGCGAGTACGGAAGAGAAGAGAAGAGCGAAATGCTGACGAGAAGCGAACCGGAGAAGGAGGAAGTACCTTTTGAAATTTATATTAAATTCTCTGCGTGACTGTACAATTTTTGGACGTTTTAGTTGGCGACCCGCGGCAGCGGCCCACCACTGCACATGAGAACGCCGCCACAAGTGGGAACTCAACTTACCCGAGCTATGCATACGTATATTAATAAGCTACAAATTAACGGAAAACATCAGTTACATATATATATAGTCTGCACATCATGTAAAAAATTTAAAGCAACACCGACGGTCACCTTGCAGAGCCGCGCCCGCCCTAAGGGGGGCCTTCGACGCGTCGTCGGGCCCTCGACTGCCCCCGGCTCTTCCTCGACCTTCAGTTTCAACAACATTTCAAAAGGAATAAATAAACTTTTTCAAATACACTTGTCTTTATTCATTTTATTTAACACACCTTGCTAATCTTGGCTCACCTCGGCAAACATATGGTTTAAAAATATAAATGTTTTCAAATATTTCAAGAGGGAAAAAACTTTTAGATGTCTAATCAATGATCCCGCGACGCCAGGCGGCAGGTTGTTGAAGGAGGACCGCATTCCTCCCAAACGGTGGCAAATTAACATTTCCACGCCCCTCCCCCCCCTCCACCGGTTAGAAACGGAGGAGGTTAATTGAGAACATCAAGGATCCCGCCGCGGCGTAAAGTGATTCTCTCTCCCCTCACTTGATCCTCCAGAAAAACTGTCAGCAGCTTTTCATTTCAACTCTTTTAATGTATAATTAATTACCACATAGATATAATTTATCGTAAATTAATTTTAATTCACATCTGATAATGTTCCAAATTTTAGGAATGTCGCAAATTACCTCTAAATAAAAAGTTTGTGTCAGTTAATTTTCTCCGCCAAGCGATGGGTCGTCCCCCTCGGGGGGGGCCACGATACGTGATCCGTCACTAGAAGGTCTGCGCGGCCATGTCCCCGGCGTCGATGCCCAGCATGGCCAGGTCTTCCTCGCTGACGGGGGCGGCGGAGGCGGGCCTGGCGCCGGCCTGCGAGGGAGGCGGCGGCCCGTTCATCACGCCCGGCGGGGCGTACATGACCGCGGGGGGCGGCGCCCACGCCCCCACGTAGGGGTGCCCCCAGGCCACGGCCGCCGCCTCCTCCCTGGGCCGCTCCTCCCCCGGGAACAGGATGTCCAGCGCCTCCTGGAAGTCCTTGGGCAGCCCCGGGCCCTCCGGGGGGCGGGTCGCCTCCGCGCGGTAAGGGGGCGGGGGCGGCGGCAACTGCTGCCGCGCCGGCTGAGCCTCGCCGGCCTCCAGGGGCGGCACCACGGCCACGTTCTCGGCGATGGTTTCGCCCCCGGAGACTTCGTCGTCGATGTCCATGTCCTCCGGCCCCCGGGGGGCGTCGTCGGGCCTGGCGGCGGCGGCAGCGGCGGCCTCGCCCTTCTTCCTGGCGATGTTCTTGAGGAGCGGCATCCGCCCGATGAAGGGCAGCTTCGACTTGGGCGGCGCCGCCCCCGCGGACGTCGACGCCGCCCCGGCCGTCGGCTGCTGCTTCTTCGCCTTCTTCATTTTCGCCGACTCGGAGAAGCGCTTCTCGAACTTGGTTTCCGCCTCCGAGTCCGCGTCGTTGGCCCCCCGCCCCCTCCGTGGCGAGGCCGCGGGGCTGCCCCTCCGCCTCTCCCGGCCCCTCTCCCTCTCGCGGTCCCTGTCCCTCTCCCTGCGGGACTTGGGGCTCTCGCTGCGCTTCCTGCCGCCCCTCTCCTTGCGGCCGCCCCTGTCGTACGCCCGCTCCCTCTCCCTCCCTTCGCGCTCCCTCTCCCTCTCGTCTCTCTCCCTATCCCTGTCCCTCTCCTCCCTCTCCCTGTCCCTCTCCTCCCGCTCCCTGTCCCTCTCCTGTTCCCGCTCCCTCTCCCTGTCCCTCTCCTGTTCCCGCGCCCTCTCCCTGTCCTCGCCGCCTCCCCTCTTCGCCTTGGTCCTGTCCTGCGGCTGCCGCTGCTCCACCGTCACCCACTCCTGCGACAAAGGTCAACATGTCAAGTCCCGCGTACAGGAAAGAAGTTTGTTCATCACCTCGCCCGTCCCTTACCTTGACCGCTTTCTCCTCGTGGTGCTCGTCCTTGGCCGAGGGCGGAGAGTCCCACTTGCTGCGGGGCACCTCCACCTCCGGCGGGGGCGGGACGCCCGAGGGGGGCGGAGGGGGCGGGGGCGGCGCCGGAGCCACCTGCTGCTGCTGCTTCACCTTGTTGCGCATGGCCACGTGGATGCTGCGCGCCCTGTCGCCCTCCGCCTCCTCGGAGCTGCTGGACGAGCTGGAGCTGGATGAGCTGCTGGAGGAGCTGCCGCTGCTGGAGCGGCTGTCCTGGAACGCAAAATAGGGTAGTAACCTCCTCGGGTATACGTATACACAATTTCAATTATTTACTTACTCTTGCACACTCGCCCTTTGTATTAATACAAATTCTACTTAAGATATGATAAGAAATGAAGTGAACGAGTAATAATGGTGACAAGAGCGAAGCCATCTTGAGAGGCTAAGGTGAAAAGTGTAGCCTGATAAAGATTTAGCCATAACAGGTGGACAGACAAGAGAATTTCATATTAACGTTCAGTTACAATATTTGGAGCACGAGCCGCTTAATAACATTTTACCAAAACAATCGTTCCCCGATAACGTATCCGTATAGAGATTCCGATTACTAAAAGACTCTCAGATCGCAACTCGATTCGTAACCGAGTAATTCAAACAGCTTGCGTTGCGGTCCCGGTGATCCGAACACTGGGATCACGGTCCCGATCAATTAAACTGTGGGGTCGCAGTCCCGGTGATCTGATTCGTTAGCAAGTGATCATACAACCGGGCGATTCTGTTATCACACGATTGAATGATCACTCACTGTGCAGAGAGACACTCTGAATCATATCGCCCATCCCCCAGTTTGCGCCGCTGCCACGTCGGAACAGCTGCACTTTAAGAAGGGAAGACTTCCGAATCTGCTGAGAATTCTACCTTTGAGTGAGAACGGTGTTTCCTGTCCTTGCTCTTCTTTGAACTCTTCCTACCGCCGCCGCCGCTGGTTACCAGCCGTTTCTCTTCGTAAGATTTCTCTCTGTCCGCTAGCCAGTCCGTCTCCCAGTGTGGGTTCTGATGCGTGAATTCCTGCACAGAGACACGGAAGGAGATCAAGACCCACTTCACACACAGTAGGGAAACGTGAATATACAAAACACGGTATACCGTGACAATTACATTTCGGAACGGTATCATCAAAGTTTTAGAAGATGAAAGTAGCTCCCGTAGTCAGAAAAAAAGGATTATTTAAGGAGAAAGCAACGAGAGTTCGGCCTCGAGCGCTCACCGTGTACTTCTCCGAGTGGGCCTTGGACTTGAGGTGGACGGAGGCGCAGTGGAGGTCTCCGATCCAGGCGTCGCACAGCTTGCAGTACCACGCCGTGGCCGACACGAAGAACTGCAGACCTGAAAAGCGAAAAAAAGGACCGTGAGCTTCGAGGTGCCCGACTTGCAATGGACAGCGACGAAGCGGTCAAACGACAACGCCGCAGACGAGAAACCTCGCACATAGCTTTCGAAACTGTGACCGCCTCCGATTCGAACTGAAAACAGAAACACGGGGGAAGCAGAATGTGCATTTATTTAAATTCTTTTGAAATTACAGTAAGTTGGTACATGTTATTACAGAGTTTTGACAAACACCTTAGCAGTACATCCACAGTCTTAAGGAACTAGATTTAGTTTACAATTCAGAACTTTTGATTTTACTAGGATAACAACTTTGTGTTTCTCTCCAAGTCTCCAAAACTCCAGTTTCCGCATATGAATCCGTCGACGACCCAACTGAAGTGGGCGCCGGTATTGAAAAATATTGCATCGTCTCGAGACGAAAGCCGGTAGGTCGGTCCGTCACGGTGAGTTTTCCTGCGAGTTTCTTCGGCGCTCTCCGATTGTCGCACCTCCCATTTTCTTCTTAAAACACGTCGAGGGGGGGAAACACGAAAAGTAGCCGTTACACCACACTTTCGATGTTCCCACGTATGCAACACAGACGCCCTTTTCCTGTGGGCGACGTTTTAACTACAGGCAACGTTGCCTCCTTATCAGGATGCCACATGATCCGTGCAGAGATATTTAGAAAATACACAAAACAAGGTTATAATCTTACAAAGTTCAGGAAAAACTGGTAAAATTTCAGTCTATCAATATTTTTGTTTAGTTACTAAATAAGAATTAGATTTTAGGAAAAACAATTGCCAGTTACGCAACCCCAAAGGCCTCGCGAGGGGCGCGCCCCCGCCCCAACACTTTACCGTTAAAGATGGAAGACGTGTGACGCGAGTCTACCTACCTCTGATGGGAGTCCTCTTGCTTGGCAAGCCGTCGACCAAGGGGGCGACGTCGTCCGCTTTGCTTTTGTGCCACGGCAGGTCCGTCAGTTTCTTTTCCTGAGCAGAGAGAGAGGAAGGCGAGATCAAGACTGGGGATCGGGAGACTTCCCTGGTGAGGAATCTAAAGCTACGGTAATCGGCACGCGATTGCGGGTGACCTTACCTCTGGCGGCACAACTTGCGCTTCGTCCTCGTCTCGAGGCAGCTTTGCACGGTGACGAACGTGTCGCTCGGGCGACACTTTTTTTGGGTCTCTTTTTAACTGTGACTTGGGAGGAAGAAGAGGAGGCAAAGTTCATCGCCGGCTCACCGCCGCCACCCCCCACCCCCATCGATAAACAGCTCGGCGCGGAATCACGACACGATTCCAATTTACAGTTACCGTGAAATGTGATACTGTACCTGTACAAAGTGCGGGAAGCTGAACGTTCTGGAAAACGTGAGCGATTACCGGGCCAGGTGGGGAGTGCAAATGAAAGCGGCACGCTGAATGACGCTGACAAACGTGATATTTAGTGCTCCCGTGTTAACAATTCCTCATGGCGACATCGACATTCAAGTTAATTGAAGATACTTACGTATTCCACAAACTTGCAAATAAAATAAAAAGCAATTGAATAAAGCTAATAAATAAAGGAAAAATAATTAAATAAATACTCATGCACTTACTGTAAAGTAGCTCCTCTCGGGAAGATCCGAGCCAAAGAACAAATGTGCAAAACATGAGCGAACCACAAAATTTTTCTGTAAAATTGCTTCCAACTGCTGGCAACAATTCACATTTAATTGTACGGGGACCAAATTAGGTTCTCACCGCGAAATAACACCACTTGAAGAAGAAATTTACCGCCAACAGAGCCCGCCGCCCCCCAAGTGCTAAAAATGAAAGAGAGAGAGGTAACTACCAGAATGATCTGTTTGTGCTCATCGCTGTGCAGGTGGTTGAGGTACTCCTTGGCCGTACGGGGGAAAATGTCGCAGACCCGACACCAGTGCATCTCCGGGTCGTAGTACACCAGGTTGTACTGCTGCTGCCCGTCTCCCGAGCAGGCCGCGAGGGGCGACATCCGCGCGTGGTCTCCGAAGCACAGCTCGTCAGCGACGTCTCCCTTCTGAGGCGGAGAAGGTGAAACATGTAGTATTTGTCTACATATATATAAACGCCGTAGATAACCTGAAATTACTTCAAAGCGTTCTCGGCCAGCATTTTAATTTTTCGAAAAAAAATCACTACCGATTAAGAAGTAATAGTATGGGTTTACAATTTGATCACGGTTCCAGCACCGACGCTCACCTTGGCCTTGTCGCCAGACTTGGACTTGTCCGGAGCCTTGGAATCGCCAATGATACCGGTCAGCATGTCGATCACGTTGTTGATCGCCTTCAGCTTGTTCTGGATCTCCAACTGCGGAGGAAACGAGACGGTGAAGGTAAAAACCGCTCCGGCCAGCCCGTTTGCGAGAGGGGGAGAGAGCGAGCGAGGCGACTCGGCCAAACCTGCAGCTTGTGGTTCTCGTGGAGTATGCGCTTGCTGTCGCGGGAGTCGTCGTGAAGCAGTTCCTTCTCCTGGTCCTTGAGCAGACTCAGCTCCCGGGTGATGGACGCAGACTTCTTCATGTACTCTTCCCTCTGCAGGGCCAGCGTCTGCTTCTGCTGAATCAGTTCGTTCTGTATGGCGGCTGTGGCGAGACAGACGCGGGGGAGAAAACCGTTAAAACGTGTGTGTAGGAAATGTCGTTAGCAAAGTCAAAAGTTACTAGACTACGCTGTTCTGAGGGAAGGGAAATACTATATATAAATAACCCCAACCAAATAAAACTGATCATCATTTCAAAAACGGTAGAGATTAATTAACACAAAAAAAACACAACCTTCTTTCTTGGCGTTGTCCGCCTTCTGGTGAGCTGCAGCGGCTACCGCACTGTTTTCGGCCAAGTTTCCTGGAAATGAAATCGGACAGAAGTTAGTTAAATATGTCAAAGTCGAGATATTTGCGTTGATCAGAACACACGAGACTTGGAAACCATAGCGTGAACGTGGTCCTGGAGGACAACGTGAGGATTAATAGAGGGAAAACCGAGGTGATTGAGTGTAGTATGGGAAACGGTGGAAGAAAAGAGGCTGTTAGATTGGGGGATGGATATTGTCAAAGAGGTTAAGGGTACAAAGGCAAGGAAGGAATTTACATGTGGTGAATATTAAGAAAATCATCACTGAAAATGTTGGAGCTCGGAGCCGCATAACCGCCCTGAGTCAATGAGAAGCTCCACGTTAAGTTCGGCGTTATCTCTGCGGGAAAAAACGTGTACGGTAGCAGTTAGAGAAAAGAATACAGGCCTCTGAAATGTGCTGCTGTAGGAGACGGTTGGAGGATAGGGGAACCAACCAGCAAGTTCGAAGCAGAATAATTTTGAACAATATGGAGACTTGAGTCTCTAAACTACAGGGAAGTGAACAAAATAGGGAGGACAAGGGTGGAACACGCTAAGAATATTAGGGAAGATGTGAGTTCATGCCAATTATTGCGGAAATGAAAAGGATTGCGCAGGACAGGTTGGCGTGGATAAGACCAGTCTTAGGACTGAATACCAAAACAACGATAACAAGAACACTAGTGAATTTTGTAACCAAAAGTTTTTAACAACTGGAAGAAAATTGCACCTTGTGGCATGTGCTGCTGCTGGGCCAAGTCTCGCCCGTAGCCGTCCTGCTGCTGTTGCTGCTGCTGCCAGCTGGTTTGCTGCGCCGGAGGGGCCACGTACTCCTGCAAGAGAAGAGCAGAGACTCGTGTCGGTCCAATGGTTTAGCATGTAGCTAATATTAACAAACAAATGTACCGAGTGCCCCCGAGAGCCACAACATGCTGACCTTCAAAATATTACAGCAAACAGTTATTACAATTGATATATATATATATAATTATAACATTGAACGATGTTCGTCAGTGTTTAATATAAATAAAGAACTTCATTTATGCAAAATGGAAGCTTCATTGTGACAGGGGTCAGCAGTTTCCGTACGACCCTCAACGTTCTCGTGAGTAGGAAGTGTAAAGATATAAGATAGATAGCTCTGCGTGAAGCGACTCAGCTTACGCTCGTGTACGTTGGCTGCTGGTAGTAGCCGTCGTAGCTGTACTGCGGCTGGTAGTCGCCGTGGTAGCCAGACGTGGCTTGCCCCCCGTAGTTGGAACTCGGCGCAGCGTAACCGCCCTGACAAAGAGAAGCTCCGTGTAAGCAATAAGACGCAGGAGCAAACACACAGTTCAAAAAATTGTTATTCCAGTATTCAATTTTATTAATTCATTCCCTTCCCAATTCCAGAAAACTACACGTCATTTAAGGCACCAAAGTGTGCTAGAAACTTTGGAAGTCTGATAATCACAAAAGGGACCCGGTGCAAAGGACAGAAACTATAATAATCTCTTATCGTAGCACACAAGGGCGGTGCAACAAGCCACTTTCACAGCTCACCTCCGCATACATGCTGGCCGACATGGGCGGCGGCATGTCGTAACCGCCGCCCTGCGGTTGCGTACCGGGGACGGGCACGGGGTAGTGACCCGGCTGCTGGGCGGCGGTAGGCCTGTGCCCCAGAGGAGGACCCCCGCTCCACTGCCTGCCCCCCTCGGGTGAGCGTGCGGCCAGGTACCTAGCGGCGGGCTGTTTCCTAGGGTGGCGCTGTGGGGGCGGCGAGGCGCTCCACTCGTGGTTCCCGGCGCCGCGACGGCTCCTCGAGGACCTGCCGCCCATCTGGTGTCTGGGACCGCCCGGAGGGGAGACGCTCTGGCCTCGATCACTGCGGCACAGCGACTGCGGTGACGAACTCCGTTCCCAGCGGCCCCTGGAATAGAAAACATTCTGGGTAAACGTGCAGTGTCATTACCATATTACAGCCATTTGGCAAAAATGAACCAAACACAGTAAGTTCAACAGAGCAACATTGAAGAAGTAAAACATCTGCATGGTTTGGATATGTATACATGAATACGCACTCTCGACCTGACACACAATCACGACATCAGCTCACCTGCCGCTGTACCTTCCAGGCGAGAGGCTCCTCTCTCTCTTCTTCACGGGACTCTCGAGCCCCAGTTCCTTGCTGCCGTGTCGGCGCTGGCGCTCCAGGACCGAGGGACTGCAGGAGTCGTCGTTGGCGCTGGAGATCCTCCCGGACCTCCGCTTCCTCGAGAGCATGAAGCGCGGGTTGAAGTACTCGTCACCTTCCTCGGCGTCGGCTCCCCCTTTCTGCCCGTAGTCCCAAGGCCTCTCTCTCGAGCGGCGGCGCCTGTCCGCGTCGAACGCATTTCGAGGCTTCCCCTCGAAGTCGTCTTCCAGTTCCTCTTTGGACCGCTTCATCATCACCCTCCGGAATTCGCCCCTTTCCTTGTCCTTCCTGTAGGGCCCTTCCTCCCTCCTCCACTCTGCGTCGGCCTCCTCGTCGAAGCTGAGGTCCCCGGGGTGTTCGTCGGACCAGGCGTCCCTGTCCTCGTCCTCCCTCACCTTGCGACCGCCCCTGCCTCCTTTCCTGGGGTACCCCCTCCTGCCTCCCCTCCCGTAGCCGGGCCTGCGCTTCGAGCGGGACGCCCACACCGACTTGCCCACGTCTTCCAGGAACAGGTCGTCGGGCAAGTTTTCCAGCTCCTTCAGGCCCATCGTCACCTCGTCGTCATCCATTTTGAGATCTTGCAAAAGAAGAGACATTTCACAGTATCAATTTAAATGTTGTTTTCTGTTTGTGATATAAGAATAACGGTACAAATAACACATCTATTAACTGGCTGTGGACCCGCAGTTGCCCAGGTAATTACTTACATTACCCCGGTACACTTTAATTCTTGGTCAACCAAACCGACATCGGAAAATTCACAATATGAACCTCAAATATACTCCCAGTTTCCCAAGAGAGAATCCAAAATACCCCAAATCTTCCAAAGATGCTACGAAACCCCGAGTTACACGGCGTGTGCGATTTTTTACCAACTAAAAACAACCTCCCTTTACATAGTACATCCTCGTGGAACCGCCGTTAGGCATTACTTATGCGTGTGTGTATGTGTGTGTGGGGGGGATTCCTTAACTGATACTGTATTTTCCGTAAATGCAATGTGTAATAGAGTTTTTACTGTTAATGGTTGCGGGTGAGTTGTTATATTTCATTTTTAGATTAAGTTAAAATTTTATGTATATATATAGGAAAGTGATTACCTGAAGGTTAATATGCAGCAGGTTTGTTCGACCTCACGACATCGGTTGACATGAATTAGTGGTTTGGTACAACGCAGAGGTTGGCCGTAGGGATCCTGCAAGTTTATGTTTGTAATGAATTGTCCTCAGTGTGTGTGTAAATTAGACAAATTGTTTTGAACGGTAAAGGGCACATTTTGTCTCCAAAACGAAGCCTTGTGGCGCAGAGTTTGTTTTGAGACTTTCCCGTAAACCGAGTGGTGATCTATAGCATGAGGAGAGAGAGGAGAGAGGGAGGGAGAGAGAGGCGAGGCGCTTTCCCCCCACTCACCTGTGAGTTACGCTCAAGGCTCCGTTCTCATCGTTCGCCGCGAATCCGGCGCCAAACTCCTCCAAGCGGTGACGAGGAAGAAGAACAATGAAACGCTGAACTTCAAATCGACCGCAAAACCTCCTTCACACTCGGCGAATATTTTATTGTTAGCCACTAAGTACATGAGAAGTGAACGCCAAAGATACGGCACTTGCGTCTCTGGCCGGCCAAAGACGATGCCTACTACACTCCAGAGATGAGCTGTGAGCTTTGGTACGTGTTCGCATTTCTCTGGAATATCGATGGTAATGTTGACAGTATCGATATTGTCGAGTCGAATAAGTGTACGCATAATGTTCTGCTAATACTAGGAAAGGCGTAACGAATGAGGAGGAAGGTCGAAGCCACTGTTACGCTACTACACTATGGGTACGTATTAATATTATTATTACTAGAGCAATTAACCGCCTGTACTGTGGCGCTACAGGAGAATGACGTGGATAGCGTAACTAGCCAACCACGAACTTGTAAACAGAATAGGGGAGGACATAGATTAATACGCCACTTTTTTTAAAAAAAAAAGACATGAGGTGTTTTAGCGTTAAAGGGGAAGCGAAGAGGGAGGCCGAGGATGCGGGTTCGTGCTAGTTATGAGGAAATGAAAAGGCTTGAGGAGGAAGATAGGTTAGCACGGAGAAGACCACTCTTAGGGCTAAACACAACAACAACAACTTTGAAGCTGGTTTTCGGTGTTTAATTGTCTCGGTTTTTTTTAACACTTATTGTTGTTTTATTGCCCCTTAAAGATGTCAATTACTCAGCAAAACAAACTGAATTATTTTTAATTTCGTGCGATGGAAGTACGTTTAAATATATATAATTTCTTTCGCGTACTTAAAGTTTGTGCCGTCGGAGGCTGCACAATAAAGCTGTGTTTACACAGGGCAGTGATGTTGGTCCAAGTTGGGCTGTGCACTGCCTACCATTTACACATCTTGGGCAGATAACACTGCCGCCCCACTTCTTCACTGACAACTCCATTGCTGCTGCCAACTAACTACAGAACGGGGGGGCAGAGAACTCTGACGATGTGTGTTTACACTTCTCTGCCGCCGTTGTTTCTTGGCAACTTACGTCACAGGTTGGTTGTAATGTTGTTGCTGTTGCATAGTGAGTCGATATATATGTTTGTTTATATCAAGTTGAATATTTCCTCCCTTTGTGCATCAGGAGGCATAATGTCCATAAACAGGAACTAATAACCACCATCTTGTGTTTATGATAGGAGGAGGAAGGTCACCCTACTCTCCTATAGATACAGTTGTTTAGTTAATATTGCTTTATATTATTATAATAACAACAAGAGCCAGCGCCTGTTCTTTCCAGTGTTTAATTGCCTCGGGTTTTTCTATTACTTGTTGTTTTATTCCCCTTAAAAAGACGTCAATTACTCGACAAAACTCAAATGAATTATTTTTCTCATCACGTGTGATAGTAAGTAGTGTGTTTATAGCTGTACACGTCATCATTCTTTCGCTTAGTTTTCTTTTTTTCCCCAGTTAAAGTTTGTGCCGTTGGAGGCTGGACAATAATAATTATTTTTGGAAACTTAACCTAAAAATTTACAGGCTCATACAAAGACATATACGAACTCTATCCTAAATACTTTCTGAACCAAAATTCTAGCCCCTGTTCACAACAAAGATTCACTTACTCCAATCGCACAACTAAACCAAACTTGCACAGACGCGCGTGTATTTTGAAAACGCAAAATACAAAAACTGTTTATCGTGGCGCAATATCGATAGTCAGCCCCTGTGACACACAATCGATAATCGACAACCGTAACTGGTCGCGGAGGGGAAAGGCCAGTCATCACTGACACGCTGTCCACACGCCACTGCCCCTCGTTTTTCTAGCCTAATTCGTCTGGCGACATTGTTTGAAAATTCCCTCTCTTCAGTCGGTCCACTTGGAAACCTGCGAAAGGATACCCCGAAATTTCCCACGTATAAATACTAATAACAATTCAAACGGTAGCTTGAAAATAATAGAATGCTTCAAAATATTATTTTCTCATTTATTTACATAAACCGTCTTCTGTGGAGGTTTATATTCCAGCCTCCTTCCCTAAAAATAATTCTATTCAGGTAGTCTTCAAAAAAAAAAAAAACCTTTAATTTCCAGTTCATCTTATTAAAAGTTTTCCCCTAGATTTAAGATTCGAAACTATTTTCACTGCATCCATCTAGGGGCTCAAGTCTCCTTTTTCATAACCGTGTTGACGTTAAAAGCTTTTGGCATTCTTCCAGGTTTTGCAACATTTAAAAAATACAATGTAAAGCATATTTTACCAACATTACAAATATATATATATATATGTAATTATAAGCAAATTTAGGAGCTTTGCTTACATTTCAGCTTGAGGGAGATGGATGTGAACCCGGGGCCTTTCAATCAGAAATCTCGATGACAGAATTCACTTACGAGAAGGTAACGTACGTGGCCGTCATCATCATTCACTTAAATCAGACTCTTGCTACGTTTGAAGTAAATAATTTAACCATCCTCTTGGTCAGCATTTCCACAACCCAAAACATTACACCAAATTTAGCTGCTCGTTGAACTTCACCGCGCAACTTATTCAGCCGTAAACATTTAAAATTATCAAGAGGCTGATCAAATCATTTCTCATATGTTCGTCTGAATATTTATTATCAACAAAAAAAACCAACCACATATTTATCCCTCTTGAATGTTCTGCCCCTTTTTTTTGGTACTTTAAGATGTTCCAATCAAAAGAAAACGATGTCCTGCTACAGTCAGTCAACTCTATGAACCGCAAATCGTTTCACCGAATTTTATTTTCTCGAACAATTTATTTTGGCTTGACATTTAACAGACGTCTCGGGGACACACACACAAAATATCGTTCCAAGTTACAAAACCCGGCAACATTTATTACGTACAAATTGGTAATGGCGGCACGTGCTGGGCAACGACAAGCAAGCAAGTTGGTGAATCGAGAGGCCGGTTTTCAAAATTGACGCGTTCATTTTCTGCAAATCTGGTCATCATTTTTTATAAATAGATTATAGAAGGAGGGCCGAAGTACGGACCCCTGAGGGACAGACGTCACACCTCAAGTTGCGTTTCCGCAATGTCCAGGCAGGTTGTCAAAATCTGTAGCGCAATCTAGTTAGTGCACTTGTCAAACAAATATATATATATATATATAAATTAATGAAACATTTGTAACGTGATGAAGTCACAGGTATTGGATATTAGGATAGTAAATGAGGGAGAAAGATAGGAAATACGCTTTGAAACATGTTTGGCACAGAATTATGCTCAGGGAAAGAAGACATATTGTCAAGCGTAACTAAATACATCGTGTATATATATATATATATTATATATATATATATATATATATATATATATATATATATGAGATAGGAAATGACATTGTCATGTTTAAAACAATTAATGGGGAAAGGACAGAGAGATAGAAAGAAGATGACTTACCTGAGGTTCATAGATGGTAGACACCTTGTGAGTTTTGGAGAACTTGAATTTTCGGAGGCACCGCCCCCTTCATCAGAGTCGTCGGCTAGCCGATCACTGGAAATGTCTTCCTAACCTTCTGATGGCTCAAAATTCAAGTTCTCCAAAAACTCACAAGGTGTCTACCATCTATGAACCTCAGGTAAGTCATCTTCTTTCTATCTCTCTGTCCTTTCCCCATTAATTATATATATATATGTGTGTGTGTGTGTGTGAAGCACAGTAAAACTCCTCAAAACCCAATTCCCCATAGCCACAACACCAACAACTTCAACCAGTGCTTCACACTGCCCTACCTCCCGACTCATCAGAAGCTGAACTCCATCTGTGGGAACATTCATTCAGTCAAGACAAAGCCCTGGACTCAATATCCTATAACTCTTTATCTCCAACCTTCTCCCACACCCCCCCCCCACCACCACCAAAGCACGAGTCCATTGGAATTGTACATATAATAAAACCTTCTCTGTGTGTGTGTGTATATTACCTTGCCTTTTGTTTGAATGGTGGTTGTATGTATGTATGAGAGTGTGTATCAATATTTAAAAATTGACACCTCTAAGGGTGGATGTGTTTGAATGAATGGGGGTGTTAGTGTGCGCGCATCTCCCCAACCCCCATCAAGTCCTTGCCTCTTCCTTCCCAGACCCTCATTGAGAGAGAAAGTTGGTGACCTGGTGGTGGGGGGACAATTGTTTACGACCCAAGTTAGCAGAGCAGCAAATTTTGGCTGCTCAGTCGTCGGCTAGCCGATCACTGGAAATGTCTTCCTAACTTTCTGATGAAGGGGGAAGGTGCCTCCGAAAATTCAAGTACTCTAAACCTCACTCACAAGGTGTCTACCATCTATGAACCTCAGGTAAGTCATCTTCTTTCTATCTCTCTGTCCTTTCCCCAATATATATATATGAAACGTTTGTAACGTGATGAAGTCACAGGTATTGGATATTAGGATAGTAAATGAGGGAGAAAGATAGGAAATACGCTTTGAAACATTTGTTTGGCACAGAATTATGCTCAGGGAAAGAAGACATATTGTCAAGCGTAACTAAATACGTCGTATATATATCCTACAAGGCTGACTATCTTCGAAGCACCGGCGATGGATGTAGCCTAACGGTCAAGGCGCTCTGCGGAGGCTCTGTGACGATCCGGGTTCGAGTCCCGCCACAGCCGAATATTTTCAGTCTTTCTTCCTTTCTTCTCTACGCTCGACATATGTCTTCTTTCCCTGAGCATCATTCTGTGCCAAACATGTGTTTCAAAGCGTATTTCCTATCTTACTCCCTCATTTACTATCCTTTCTTACTATCCTAATATCCAATATATATACATATACATAAATGAAATATATATATCAGTGAAAGATTGCTTTTTAAATTGTAGGTTACATAGTTTATGAATAGTTTTATGACGAAAGGACTAGGACTCCAATAATGGAGACTGCGGGCCTCCCCCGAAGGAACCGCTGCCCGCGGTGGGGAAAACGTTTGGGATCGCCGGGGCGGGGGACGGATCTGGGTTTCGCACATGTACAACAAGTGTTTCGCTTTCAAGTGTTTTTAATATATATAGTGATAAATAATATTGGATAGTTCCTCTTAAGCTTATATTTAGTAAGGCAGTTTTACAGAGGCCGGATTGCGGGGCGGGACGGGGCTAGACGAGACGAGAGAGCGAGCGAGACTGTCGCGAAAGCACCTGTGCATATTCATCTTCAGCAGACGGATGCAAACCCGTAGTCACAAATATGCAATCACAGCTACACGAGCGAAGGCTGAGCAGCGCCTTGCCTCGCGTCCCGTCCCGCCCTCGTCGTTAAAATTCTCCCCGGTGCCAGCTCGACGTCCGAGGAGTTGTTAAAAACCTTTACATGTTAATAAAAATAATAATAATATTACTACTCCATTTTTGGTTTCAGCAGCATTGTGAGAAAATAATCATTCATAGTGGTTATTTTGTAACAGGAATAAATACTATAAATAAATTTACAAATTTAAATGAACATACGTAGGTAGGTACTTGGAATGGAATGATTTGAGCGTCTCAAGTGCGATGGTGCACGGAAAGGGGAATGTTTATTTTTGGGGGTACAGGTGGAAAAAGGAGGGATGATGTGAGGGGGGGCGGGAAGGGCGGCGACATGACAGGACAGGACAGGGGCCAAAACGTTCAAACTTTTCCCCGAGAAACAAGCGACGTCCCTCCCTAACCGATCCTCCCTGAGTGGGCTTTGTCGCCTTCTGATAATCCTCAATCCCTAAAAACACGCACACAACGCAGACATATACATATATAAAAATAAATTTTTGGTTTCAAATTTGTTTAACGAGTGACGGTAACAATTATTGGGGAACTTTTGAACTGCTATTTCTTCAACAACACAACGATTAAAGAATTCTGGACAGAAAAAAAATAAAAAAAGAGTCCCAAAAGAGGCCACGGAAAAGGACGAGTCTGCCCGTAGAAGGCAGAAGCTGCATAAATATTTACTTTTAATTTTTATAATTGCACTTCAGTTTTAAGGCTACAAACGGAAGGATTTCCTGGTCCCCCCCGGTCATCTCATTGTTACCACCACATGTACCCCCCGCCATTTACTTATTTGTGCGACGGTATCCATCAGAAATACCGTTAATTAAATATTTTCCCTCCCTCCCCTAAAAAAATATCCTTCTATATGCTGAAGAGTTGTCCGTCCGTGAATGCTCGCGCCTCCCTTCCTGGAACAGACGAGACAACATCGGTAACCACTGGACGTCATGGACTTTAAACCGGTGAATGATTCGGATGAAATGTTGACGGTCGACTGACCGGGTCAGGCTTTTGGATAACACACGACGTTTTCAGCCGCAGACATCAGGCTACGGTGACACGTTGAGCCTGACCCGGTCGGTCGACCGTCAAGATTTCATCGGAACGGTGCGAGTACCACCTTTAGGCGAGCATCCACTGCATGACGCTGGTGTCCTTGCCTCCCGTGGATATGAGGCGAGAGTCGTCGTGCAGGAAGGCGACCGCCGTGACGTGGCTGCTGTGGCCCCCGTAGCTGTGGCACAGCGACTGGAACACGGAGGTAGAGGTAGAGGTAAGGAGTACGTGGGGCGAGGTCCCACCGTGTCGTGTACCGTCAGCTCTCACCTTGGGCTGCGAGGCGGGGAAGCTGTAGAGCTTGACCTTCCCGAAGTCGTCGGCCGACGCCAGCAGAGGCGCCACGTGCGCCCTGTCGCAGCAGTTGACGTCGGTGCCGTCGGCGCCCTCGGGCCACACGCCTACGGTCTCGAAGCTGAGCGTGCAGGAGGTCGACGCCCACGCCACGTCCCTGAGGGACGCCGAGTGGGTCAGCTGCCGGCACAGGCCCGCGTTCCCTGCGGGGGGAGGAACAAACAGTTCTTCAACTCGCGACTTCAACCTCCGCAGAGCAGGTGACGCAGACAATTATACTCACAGTAGAGCAGCTCGTAGTCCCCGGAGTTGCTGCGCAGACTCTGGCTGTCCTCCGACCAGTCCAGGTGCGTGATGTAGCTGGAGTGGCCCTGAAGAAACCAACAAAAGGCAAAACGTGTCAACCGACTACGGGAAAGGGTCACCTACGTAAACAAAAACTTTGAAATAAATAGGTAATGGAACGCAGAGCACAGGAAACCAAAGTGCCAGGAATAATCATTCAGTAGCAACTGAGAGGAAGAAGGATGAGCTTAAGAGAGAGGAAGAAGGATGAGCTTAAGAGAGAGGAAGAAGGATGAGCTTAAGAGAGAGGAAGAATGATCATTTAAAAAGAATGAGAGGGGAAGAATGATCATTTAAAAAGAATGAGAGGGGAAGAATGATCACTTAAAAAGAATGAGAGGGGAAGAATGATCAGTTGAGAGAGGAAAATGGATCAGTTGAGAGAGGAAAATGGATCAGTTAAAAAAACGAGAGAGGAAAATGGATCAGTTAAAAAAAACGAGAGAGGAAAATGGATCAGTTAAAAAGAGAGAGAAAGAGAGACAGGAAGAGTGATCATTTAAAAAGAAAGAGAGAGGAAGAAGGATCAAGCAAGAAAGAGAGAAGAAAAAATGGGGGGGAAAGGAAGAAGGGAATGTATAAGACACAGAAAAAAAATGGGAACAAAAAACAACTATTTATATATAATATTTGATTTTCCTATTTATGGACAGAAGTGAGAGTATTCTGTAAATCTACTACAACACGTGACATACCAACAGCGAACCGTAAGACGCGCTCCTACGACGTTTCTTCTCCGCCTGGACCAGCGTGAAACAGGACAAACGGGGGGACAAAGATGATCGAGGAGAACCGCAACCACACAGTAAATGGGGGGATAAGCAATCGGGTTAAAGTTTACGAGATCTCTCTCGACGCCAACCGTCCCCAAACTTACCGAGCACCTTCCTATGCGGCTGTACTTGCGAGCCTCGTCGGTCACCTGGTAGACGTAGATGTTGTTGTCGCGGGAACCGAGCGCCAGCAGGTTACCGTTTGGAGAAAATTTTATCACCTGAAAAAGATGGAAGTTTATTTTACATTTAATCACTAAAAAGGTGTAGAGAAACCATTATTTAACAGTCAAGATTATTAACAATATAATCACCGATATTTTATAGACCTAATTTGATTGCCCAGAAAAGATACGATGAACTTAACGTAATATAATAAAAGCGTGCACCAGGCAGGAAAAAGGACACGGGAGCGGAATTTAACTTTTGCCGACGCCAGAACGTCGATCCCGAGTCCCAGCCCGTCACGTGCTTTCGGTGGACTCTCGTCCCGTCTCTCCGATGATGAATGGAGTTTCCGTACTGTTCGAAAAGCACGAGGAGTTTCTATAATTTCTTTTCATATTCTGCTTTCCTGCTAGACGTTTCAGCAAGTCACTTTCACGGGCGTAAACCTAACCTGTTGGCCTCTGGTGGCCTCCTCTAATTTCTCCTCTACTATCCTTAGTCACACTATCTCGAAAAAACCAAACTAGCTCGTTTTGGTTTTTTCTTCCGTGATGTCCTTCTCTCTGATTCGCCGCTCATCTCTCTATCTCTCTCTTACTCATATACCCCAAGAAAACCGTCAATAATGATGGCAAACACATCTCACCTGTATGGGTTCCGAGCCGTCCGTGTGCAGCGAGAGAACTTCTCTGGTCTCGTAGTCTATGGGGTACCAGCGTCCCGAAGTGCAGCCAACCACCAGGACCTCTCCGTTGGGGGAGAAGGCGGCAGATTGGGCAGGTTCCTGCGAAACCGGCAAAAAAAAAATCGAAGCTCAGTAGGGTCGCCGCCTTTCTACGCAGAACCCTTTCGGTAAGGGTAAGGGTTATAAATGAAGGGAGATGGTGATAACTTGTGCATCTGGGCTGTTTGTTGGAAAATATTTAGGGCGGCAGAAAGAGAAATTGGTTTATCTATTGACTTTGAAACTAATTTTGACACCGCTTATTCAATGAACACACAGATGAGAATTAAATAAGAACTATTGTAAAGTTCCACCAGGAGCGGTGGTCGGGGAAGCCCGCGGGTGTGCAAGTACGGTGCGACTGAAACATCGTGGCTGTTAAAGATAACTCAAGGAAGCACCGGAGAAGTGAAATAAGGTTTAGTTTAAAGGACCGAGAAAGATACGTCGAGATGGTTCGGATATACACACGGTACATTCGAATAAAATTCTCGGGTTTTAAAACGTGTAAAAGCTTGTTCCCACGACGTTTCCGTTTCCATGGCAAGCTCCGCCGCAGTCATCAGGTAGACTACGGTTCTGAGACCGTGACACCCGTACTTATAAACGGTCACACACTCCCCTCTCCTAGCAAGCGGGCTGTGCTTGGTCCTCATTGTTTGCCGTAAGAAAAACAACATCTTTCTGTTCACGGACGCACGTTATGGAAACAAACTTTCACCCTGGGTTGAAACCCCCGAGAATTGCATTCGAATGTAATTCACCGGGAAACCCTGCGTGTGCTGTTGCAGTGGTACGTGTAGACAAGTAGAGTTTGTTTGTGAGGAAAGGGTCGACCTTGGCAAATGTACCTCAATCATATCGGCAGATTATTTAAGTTAATGACGACGGACCAAACTTTAAGTATGACAACACTCCAGATGGCGGGACTAGCCCCGTTTGGTTCCCGGTCGATCAAGGTTTAATCCTTCTGATTTTCTAAATTCAATTTCGCGGCTGACCTCTGATTGGATACACCACTTTTAACTTTGAAATATTAATAGTTCTGGTGTTGATACACGATTCTTTATGAGATTCGTATTTAAAATGTTTGCACGCACCAGAAGATGTTCACAACTGGAAGCGGTGTGTCGTCCTTCTGCAACGTGTCCTAAATGTTATTTGGTTTTGGTTTCGGTATTCACGCGGTTAAGTGTAACGCCCCCCGCCCCGCCCTGGCAGGAACGGACAGGGAAATTTACCCCAATGTCCTTGCTCCAAACGAGTCCGTGGCTCATGGAGTCCCACAGCTGCAGCAGACGGTCGTAGCCGGCCGTGACGAACTGCGGCAGGGAAGGGTGCGTGGCCAGCCCCCACAGCTCGTCCGTGTGGCCCAGGACCGCGGGGGAGAGCCCCAGCGACAGGTCGCCCAGCAGCACCCCGGACCTCGTGGTGCCCACCAGCAGGCTCCCGCGCCCTTCCGACACGGCCCTCACTCCTCCCATGTACTCCGGTATCTGGCGGAAGAAGGAGAAGGGTTGCGAGGTCAATCCTGAAGCTCCGTTCCGGAACCTACCTTTCCAACTTGTACTTATTTGAGTAAATAGTTCTCGGGCTTCCGCCTGGGTCTGGTTTGTATTTTGCCGTGACGTTTCGATGGTGAAGATCTCTTACATCTTTGTCAAGCAAAGCCCAAGAACTATTTACTCAGAAGCTGCATGATACATAAATAAATTATTATGCATACATATTACTTACAATCTAAATAAACCGTTGTGCATTGAAATTTTCATGCACCTGAAAGAACGTTGAACACTACAACCAATATATATTAAATTAATACTCCGTGTCACTTTGGTTTAAACATTTTCAACAGGACCGTGCAATATCAAGGTTAATTAATAGCGATAAGTAGTGACAAATTTATATCCTGACTTACTGTCCGTCTTCTTATTTAATAATTTATAGAGTCTAGAAAACCAACTTCGCTAGTTTTCTTGGATTTAATCTAAATTTAGCAACCTCCCTCAATATTATTAACAGAACGGGACCTCTCGGTACGTTCTCCAACAAGAACAACAACAATTGACGTCGACCATTTTGCAAAGCGATTTCTCGGCACGCGGTTGAGATCTCGCAGATGAATGAGGCTGGGTTTGAAGCCGACAGCTGCTGTTTTTGTCAATATTGAACGAGGACTTGATAGAGGTTCATTAACTCTAAATTTATTTTCTTGAAGATGTTTCACTCCCACAAGTAAATTGGTACGGTCATTGATTATTGTGTTAAAAATAAAAAAAATGGCCAAAATCTGTTTTTCTTTTTTTAAAAAAAAAAGAATAAATGATTATTTACATTTTGACGATTCCATCTACCTTACAGTTAATTCCAATCCATGGTTTTTGACCCACATAAGCTTTGCCTTCTCCCTCCCATCGTGACAGTAACTACCATCCTAGTTGCTCCACCTCATTGTTCCTATGACCTGGTCCTACTTGGCATTAGAGGGCCTTTCTTAAACCTTCGCCAGTACTTGTAGAAGACAGACAGACTTTCTGACTGGCAACTCACCAAACAGTTCCATTGCCTGCCTCCCACCCTTCCCCTTCCCCCCCTCGTGCTAGTACCATGTCAGAAAGTAAATATATATATATGGAGAGGTGACTTGACTGTTGAGGACAAGGATGGAATTAGCTAAAAAGATTATGGAGGATGTGCAAAGATAGGTTAGCATGGATGAGACGAGTCTTAGGACCGAATCCAAACGCACGCGCAATCAATTTTGCACCAAATAATTTTCCTTCCGCACCTCAAGTTAAATTCCATTCGACGCCGTTAAAGGTGACCTGCGACGCCGCCGCCACTTGACCAAATCGGGGTACGCATACCTGGTAGGAGGTTCCGGTGGCGGCGAAGTTGGAGTCGAGCTGGATGAGTCGACCGTCCTTCCCGCCGCCGGTGACCACGCTGCCGTCCTTCAGCACGCAGATGCTGAAGACCGAACCCTCGTGGATGTTCCGGATGAACTTGGCTATGGTGTTTGTGCCTGAAAAAAAAAGGAACAAGGAACCTAACGTAGCTGCAGTTGAATCCAAAGGTGTCAAAATAGATGGGAAGTGTAAAAAAATTAAAACAATATTTTACCCGACATAAAACAAATGAAATTATTTTTACGAAAACTTCATTTAGTGGTCAAAGTAAACTTACATTTGGCCGTTAGACGACACAGTTTAGCGTAGGGACAGAGGAAACGTGCATCTGCACACACCGATTTTTACAGTTTTGAAGTAACATTTTCATTTCCGACAAAGAAGTAGTTTGCATGTAGGAATCCTCACACCTTATGAGTGATTACGGCGTTAGGGATTTATTTATGCTTTCAATACAACAGCCTTCCTTCCGCCAGAGGTTAAAAATAGTAACTACAAAACCTTTGTGAAACAGAGTAAAACTATTCTATTAAATGGCGCTGCTGTTGTTTTACTCTGTGGTACAGGATTTTCTTAATCGCCCTTCTAGTATTTAAATATCAAGGTTCCTGCTGCTGCTGTAAGTGTTGAATGAGCTGCTGCTGCCAACCTTGTAAAATAGCACACCACATATCTTTAACATTTCTATTCACTTCATTCTGCTCTTTTGTCCGTTTGTTTCATGTATGGCGCTGCTGCTGCTGGAGCAAGGACAGTTTCCTTCCTGGTCCAAGTAGTTCAAAACTCCACTGTGTGTTCCTCAGTGTGTGATTGTTTGTGTTTCCCAGTGTGTGTGTGTGACATCATCATGTGTGTCCCCCGTGTTGTGTTTATATTGACTTTTGTCTATATATACATTTTCTTTTATTAATTTATTTTTAAGTTTATTTGTCTTTAATTATGTACTTTATTTTGTTCATTTTTAATCTTTAATGTATGACGTATCCTATTTCCTCAATCGAGGATTAATGGAAACAACAATAAATCTAAATGGTAGAACATCGAGTGTTGAGTAACGGCGAGTTCATTTACAGGTACAGATCGAGGGAGAGAGGTCTTGAGTAACAAAGGGGCCGCGGCGGGTCACCCGACTATTCTTCTCACCTCTGCCCCAGACGATGACGTTTCCGTTGGAGTCGCCCGAGACGACGTCCCCTTGCTGGGTGAAGGCGAGGCAGGTGACGTACTTGGGCTTGTCCCTGTTCTCGAAGATGCCCATCCTCTTGTACAGCGTTCCCCCGGCGTCCAGGGTCCAGAAGTTGATGTGCGACTTGCCGCAGGTGACGATGCAGTTCTTGTCGAGGGGGTGGAACTCTGCGGCCACCACGGTGTCAGCCGAACACTGCGACAGAGGTCAATTTGAGGAACGCTTTAAAGGGCAACAATTTAAATGATGCCGGAATGACTCGTCACATGGGTGTACCAACCGACAGTTGTGGCAATATTCTAAAAGAAACTCAATCAAGTTGAACGGTTAAGTTTGTAGAACTTTATACAGTAACTAAATCGGCAACACCTGTTCAATTGGCAGTCATTACGGTGATCATTTGAACAATTTTAAAGACTCGAGGACGGAGAATAAATTATGCGCCGCCCAGGAAGCGCCACATATATATCGCGACCGTACCTTCGTCTCAGTGATCTTGTAACCCCTCTCGCTGCGGTGCCAGTCCCAGACGGAGATGTTGTGGTCCGGAGCCTCGTCCACGGCACAGAGGAAAACTCCTCCGTCCTGCAAATCACGCACACACCGTCAGTTCTGACTTAAGCGTTCTCAACTCTCAACTGCAGGTAAGTTTCTTAACACTATGAGAACTTAATAACGGGTAGCCCGTAATAAAGAATTTTTGTCGGGACCCAACGTGGATGGATTTCAAATTGACTGAACAAGCTAATCGGTCACATGAAGGAAGTTCAAATGAGGACAAACACCGTGAGGTTTTCTACCGCGCACGTGAAAAAGTTGCGAAACGCTCACTCACCACTTTGGAGAAGGACACGCAGCAGATGGACCTCTCAAATTCCCCGGTGCCGATGACGGAAATGGTGGCCAGGCTCACGGAGTTCCACACCCTGATGTGCGGCTGAAAAATTTCAACAAAGTGAAAGGCGATTTGACGACCGCGAGCATAGTTATCCTCCGGGGAGAAAGGCGGGAGGTCGCCTCCAGGTTGAATCGACAACCTTTGGGTGACCCGCGTCGAGAAATGTCCCAACTGAAGCGATAGGAGCTAGTTCCCGATTGCGCTTCTTATTGGGAAACTTCAGGGGTCCTCGATTTGTTGTGCCCATCCAAGAGGTAACGTGCAATATTTCACCCGAGTAACGCATGAATTGGCGTCACCGTTAAAACAGAATGAAAAGTAACTCCGTTCACCCTTAGAGGATCAAGAACCCCAGGCGAGACCTACGGACCGGGTACTCAAGTTTGGTCCGGGCCCAGTGCAGCAAGAGCGCGCAATAATTTAAACAGATCCAGAATCAAACAATCGACATGATACAATTTAAACGGAGGCATCTTAACACTGATATTCCTTATTAGCAGTTTCACAGTTTGGCACACAAAGTCCGTAACCACGAGAATATTATCGTTAGTTGTAAAGGGAGAAGAAATAAAAACCCCCCTACCCTTTACCGACAATACTGTAGTATTAGGAGAGGGGGAAGAAGACTAGGAAACCGTAATAAACGGCATGAACGTCGGCCCCGGAGGAAGGTTTCAATATGGGGATTAAAACAAAAGGTGGTGGAGTTGCAGTAAGGGGAACGGCAAAGGCTGTTAGATTGGGACGGGATATTTAGTTGAGGAATTTTTCTCACTAGGGAAGAGAAATAACTAGGGACGGCAGAAGAGTATAGTAAACATAAATAGACACAGACGGGCGAGGAAAGCTTCCGCGAAAAAGCGGGATTTACTTTGGGGTAACGTAGGTGTGAACGTTAGTAAATCATTGCCGAAAATGTTGTGTATGGAGCGTGGAGTTATATGGGGGTGCGAAACGTGGACGATAGGACTTGGGGGAAAGCGAGGGGAATAGAAACCTTTGAAATGTGGTGGTGGTGCTGCTGTAGGAGAATGAGATGGATGGGGTAACCAACCAACCAGGAAGTTATGAACGGAATAGGGGGAAAAGCGAACGATATGGAGGACTATGAAAGGATAGATTAACAGGCCGCGTTTTAAGACAAGAGGGGTCTTAGCATCAGGGGGAAATGAACGGAAGAGGGATGCGGGGATGGAATGCGCTAAGCAGGTTGGGCAGGATGTGGGATGCGCTAGTTATGCGGAAACGAAAAGGTTTGTGAAACATAGGTTAGCGTGGATCAGACCAGTCTTAGGACTGAATACCATGACGACAACAACAACAGCATGTAAAACACTACAGAAATGAGTGTGTGGCATTTTATGAAAGGAGAGGAACTACTTAGTTCAGTTCAGTTCAGTTCAGCTCAACATCAGTTTACGTAACAAGATTCACTTTACATTTTGTCGAGCGTGCATCTGAAACATGCCGGCCATGTTAGTCGACACCGAGGTAACTTTATTAAAACACTTTCTGTAACAAAACAAAGAAGGATGTGAGAGACAACAACATTAAAACAGTAATTAGTCAGACACTGTGTTTAGTAAACATTTACCACTGCCGTGTAAATAGGTGGTGAGGGGGAAGTGGGGGGGGGAGGAACAACCCTCGCAGTCCGCAAAGCCAGACAGACACAGAGATCGCAGACTCCATCCGACATGGAGGAAAGTGGAAAAGGCAAAGTCTGGACGGCATGAACCTCTAAAATATAACAATAGCTGCACAGTCGAGAAGAAGCAACAAAAGACACAAATAAAAATGAGGTCTTACAATGAGGAGCTGTAGATAAATAGGTTAGCAAGTAAGAGAGAGCACAGATTACCGAAACCACCAAGTAGACTCTCAGAGGCGAGGAAAGGTCGAATTATGAGGCAGGAGAAGTGGAATTTTCTCAAGTCGGAGAGACACAAACATGCGCGTTGTTAGTCGTGGCGACGACGTCTTACCCACCCACATCTCGGCCTCGGGCGCCGTTCGGTCAGGCGGAGGGTTCAGCTTCCAGGACTACAAAAATAAACAACACAGGTGAGTGTGTGAATCCATCCGACGAGCAACTTGCGGTCGAGGAGTAGGTTTTTTTCTTTTTTATTATTATCATCAACACGAGTCACTTAAAACGAAAGACCATTCATTACAACTTATCAAAATTTGTGGAGACAGTGTCACAGAAGGCAAAAGCGGTAAAAATGTGATCAAAGATCAGAAGACAGACACAGTTTCACTAAGGTAACGAACATGAAGGGTGACGGGAACATAGATGAAGAAAAGAAGTGAAGAGTCAGAGCGGAAGCCTCTCGCCTCGGTGGAAAAGCCAGCTTACTACCTTTTCATGTCTTGAATTCACTTAATCTTTTGTCTACCTGAGGAAGTGGAAACACTTCGTATGAAGCAGAGTAAGGCATGTAGTCAAGTCAATTTTTTCGAAGGAAGACGAGAATGGGGAAAAGTCGACCGGCGGCTAATCGATCCAAGTCGACGTCCGAGCACGGGTTCAACATCTAGGCTAGAGACCCTGACCCGGCTGGATGAAGGTCCTGGGATCGAAGGTCGACAATTTTTACATTCTCGTCTTCCTTCTAAACTTTTGTCTAACCGTTCCGTACTCGTATCCGCAGGCGGATGGGGGACCCGGTCAGCTTCCCGTACACGCCACTTGCCATCCGCAACGTCGACGGTCCACACACTTTCCCCTTCGCCGTAGTTGCTATACGCGCAAGTGTTTCCTCGAGGTGGAATGTGGGTGTGTGTGTGTGTGTAACCCTGGCTAATGCGCAAGATAAATATATAAAATAATTTCTTCCCTTTACTAGTCAGTTTTTGTACCAATGTGCATCCTACTAAAGATATAAATTCAACAGCTCATCGTGCTGTGTTCATCTCGCCAATTACAGAATCAGCTCCAAGGCGCTCAGTCAAAATTACGGCTGTCGATAACCGGGTTCCCTCAGTTTCCCCCAACACGGATTACGGGATCATTTTTTTAACTGAAATTACGTATATTCAGTTCAACATTTTGTAGAACTTTTAAATTTAGTTGGGTTTAAAATATCATTTTCCAAAGTCGACATCCTGAGAACTGTGTCGCTCGTGACAGCCAAGCAACGAACAATCCCTCTTACAAGTTTCATAAGGTATTATAAGATATATATGGCGTTTGATGTTGCCGGTCTCTGGCTCGCATCCGCCGAGTGTCGACAAGCTGCGGCGAGCAAGTGGCATGAAACCTACGACAAGTGGCTGACCGGCATCCAATGTCGACTAGGCCACAGAGGCCGACGAATCGCCACCAAAACACACAAGGATTTAAATGTGACGCTCACCCTTCCTTCCTTACGGTCGTGACCCGCCGTCTGCCCCGTCGCTATCAGCAGCTTGTTGGGATGCACGGACATGCTGAAAACGGAGAAAGAAAGAAAGAAAATCTTCACGACAGGGAATACACAAATTTTTTTTGAAACTCCAATTAGCGCCTGTCCGTCAGCGAGTTTCTCACCACTTGACGTCGTCCGTGTGCCCGAGGTAGTGCCTCTGGCTCTGCTCCTCCACGTTGTGCAGGACGACGACGGCAGCCACAAAGTACACGATCTCTCCTGTGGGCAGCAGCTGCAGGTTGGAACGGCAGTCGCGCCCTCTGTACCCGTAGCTGCGCTTCAGTTAAGGAAACTCATGGCGATTTCTCCAACGGAGAGGGTCAATTAACGGTTTCAGACTGCCACATTTGCAGGAACCCAGGAAAATTGTTTTTATAAATACCGTAGTCTATTAAAGTAACATTAAAAATACTCTAGTAACATGCTAAATCAACTTGTAATTATCTAGTGTTGCCGTAGAAGGATACACCCACTCCAGCTTGAGCCTCGAGTGAGGCGCAGGCGAGACCTTGGCCAGGTCGTAGCTGTCCATGGCGGCGCTGGGGGCGTGGAGGACGACCGGGCGACCTCGCAGGAAGATGCGCACCGTCCCTTCCTCCTCGTTGTAGGAGGCGTCTCTCGTCCTGCGCAGGGAGAAAAGCTACGTCACCACACATGCAAAGTCACTCCTTTCAATCGTAGGCCAAAGCTATTCGCCGGGGTCAAAAATGTTGTTAGAGGGACGGAAAGCTTACGTAAAGTTTAGCAAGGCTCGCCTAAGGCAGGAATCGCACCTCTACAGCTACTCACAGCACGCCATGCATTAAGTAAACAGTATAATTAGACGAAACTAAGAGAACGCATGCTGATAGGTTATGGAAAGAATTGATGGAAGTGTAAACGATGCTAAACAACTCTTAACCTCTCGGACTTGTCAAGTTGATGGTTGATAATTTAACACTATAAACTTTTTTTTTTTAAAAAAAACACAAAATTACAAGTATTGATGTTACTTCCTTGCTCACTCTTCCTTCCAACTCAAAAAAGCAACAACTCTCAATTATCACCAGCTTATTAATTGTTCATTTCCTCGGCTTCCCATTCCCTTCCACTTTCAAGCAACACCTCAGGTTGTGTCGGCTTCCTTGCCCTTTTCAATACCTCGACCACCTGCTCTCCAGCTTCCCCTCCACCCCCCCCCCCCAATACAAAATCCTGTTCTGTTCCGCTCTGCTCATGTTCTCACCTCCCAGTCAGCTTACCTCTTAACTTCCCCGCAGCCAATCTTTACGTCCGGCGTGGGAGTTTCCCACCCCCCCCCCACCAATCCCGACAAAGCGAAGTGAGCATCATCGGCAGATTTTTGAAAGGGGTGAATGTTCCTTCAGCAAAACGAGCCTAATCTTTTGAAACCGGCACCCTTGGCCCTACGGGGAAAACCCGCCACTCGTCTGCCGCTTGTCTGCTCGATTCTGATGCTCTAAAATTGACAAGTGATTAAAATTAGGGAAGGGTCCCGACTGTTTCACCACAGAACATTATCTTTCGCTCAGTCAATCGAATGTAATTATAAATCATCTACATACATAAAAAGCAACGTACGTCCGTGCCTTACGCATTCTCCTATAGCAGTAACGTAGTCCGTCGATCCACGTGACTATTTATCTCTAAAGCATGAAATGATGTCGAAATTTAACCGAAGCTTTATTTCGGTATCGATACATTTTAATAAGTCGATAATTATTCAGTTTTAAAGATTTTGAAGAAGACAAGAATAAAATATCATGAAATGAGCCTTCTACGTAACCTCTACAGAAGGCAGTCGTCTGTAATCAGAATAGAATGTCGAGAAAAGAAACCCGTGATCAAGAAATTGAGGAAGACAAGGATGCTTGACAATGTCTTCTATATACTATATACTAAGAAGGACAAAAAAAACTATTGACTATAAGGACTAAAACAGTTTTCTGGTGTCCCTATCAAATTCCCCTATTATTTTACAACTATACTCTATTGGAATTCAACTGCCGACTTATTTTCCTTTTCTACGTTCGACGACGGGGAACGTAGGCACGCACCATCTTCTCCTGCTTCTCCTCCTCCTCCGTCGACTGAAGATTGAATTTTATCTTTCCCCTCTTTTTTTGTCATCCAATTCTTATGTTGTAAAATTTTGTACGATTCCTGTAGTATTATATTTGACGTATCCTATTTCCTCAGCCGGGGGCTAACGGATTGAATAATAATAATAAATATAAAAAAAGTTAAAAACATATCCGTCCCTGAGTTTACGACAGTCTGTTAATCTTTTCTCCCCCCCTCCCCTCCCCCTCCACCCACCAGGAAATGTCCTGACACTGTGAGGTTTTACCTCGAACGGCGCTGCTGCAGGTAACTTTATTACAACCTTCCAACGGTTCTATTTAAAAACGTGTCTGTTTTCTTCTGCTGCGGTCTTGTTGTAATTTTAAATCGGTTGTTATCCTCCCCCTCCCCTCCCTATATTTGTCGGCTTCCTTATTTTCTCGAGCGTTTCTCCCCACGCTTCTTCATCACCGCCGAGGTCAAGATTTGAAAAGGGCAACATTTTTATCCAATCACATTGCATTCTGAGACATAAAATATTAATAAATTCAGAACTGAAATGAAACTTGATTGCGTTGTGTCACTAGTCCTGGGGGCAGACTTACTGCAGCAGCTGAGACTCCATCTTCGCCCTGGCTGAGGAGGAGGAACAACTACGCTGTCGCTGTCTGCGCATGCGCTGGGCGTCGGCCACACGTCACTCACGCACTTCGGCAAAGTCCGGCAACGCTCGGGTGACGTCATCCCGGGAGGAATCGCGCGCCGCCTACGGCCTTCGGAGCTTCCGCGACCGTGAGGCAATTAACAGCGGCCGTTCAAGGGCGACCAATTAAAATCTCCTTTATACCATTTTACACATGATGCGCACGGCGCGGGATGCGGGCAAAGTAATTAACGAGGACGAGAGTTAGGAGGACATCAGGTCGGTTTCAGGAGGGCAAAATTGACAGAAGGCAGGACACGGGGAGAAAACTACCTACGACCACCAAAGTCCACGGCATATATATTTAGAAGGAAACCCCCGTGATAACGTGAAACTGGAACGTGCCGTCAGGGATTCTCGAGGGCAGTCAAATAAAATATCTGGAAAGGAAGGCCCCGTACGTAACCTCTACAGGGAGACAGGCAGGAAAAGAAATCGAGAAAGGAGCGAGACAAGGATGATGCGGTCCATGCTGTTTAGACTAATTTATAGAACAAAAGGTGAAGGAAGTTAAAATGGAATAAGGGGAAGGGGAACAAATAAAACCCCGTACAGTAGGAGGTTCTTTCCCCGGTGAATGGATTGACCTGTATAAATTCCTCTCGGGCAGCAGTAATTTACAACAGAAGATCAGGAAAAGAAATCGAGAAAGGAGTGAGACGAGGATGATGCGGTCCACGCTGTTTGACTACTTTACAGAACAGAAGGTGAAGGAAGTTAAAATGAAATATGGGGAAGGGGGAATAAATTAAAACCCCCCCTACAGTATGAGGTCTTTCCCTGGTGAATGGGTTGACTTGTATAAATTCCTCTCGGGTTTCTCCAACCGGGGTCAAAGATTTTAACAGCGACGTTTCGATGGCCTTGCCCCTGCCGTCGTCTTCAGTGACTCGAGTGTGTCAAATTCAGCATTTGTATAGTCTGAGGCAAGCACAGAAGGCCGCCCATGATTGGCTAGATGTTGATGAGTCTCCTCCCATTGGTCCACTTGCCTGTTCATGCTCTAGTCTCCACGTTGTTCCTCCCGGTGAAACAATGTGTTCCTTCCAAGCAGCAGCCAGGCTCCAATTGGAATCCAGAATCTCTCTATTCAGTAAATTCCCGCCGGACCTGATGTTTATTGCCTCCAAAACAATGCAATCAGCTCTGTCCAGGATGCGAGTCTTGTCGAAAGCTGTTTTATGGCCCGTGAACGAGGCAATGGCTGACTTATTGGGTTGTTTTAATCGTAGATGTCTATTCTGCTCTTTTATTCTTTCCTCTACGGTCCTTATTGTTTGTCCCTGTGTATTTACTGACGCAGTCGCACGGTATTTCACAAATACCAGGGGGTCTTTAGGCCCTACATCATCCTTCACTATTCCTCAGCATATCCTTGATTTTTACTTGTGTTAGGAACACCGCCTTTTTTTAATGTCATGCCTTGTGCCAGTGTGCATGCGACTAACTACAGCTGTGCATTTTCCGGCATATGTCGCTGTTAAAAAAATCTTTGACCCAGTTGGAAAACCCGAGAGGAATTTTTCAAAAAAAAAACCTACACTTTGCCACCAATGATGCTCTTGTGGTGTCAGGGTGAGACAGAAAAGAAGACCAGTAAACCACAATGAATGGCATGAAAGTGGTCCTGGAGGAAGGGTACGACACGAGGATCAGCGGAAGGGAAAGCGAGGTGATGCGGAAAAACAAAGGCTTTGCTTTTGTAACATTAGGGGAGTCGGAAGAAGACTCGGAAACCATAATACACGGCACGAAAGTGGTCCTGGAGGAAGAGGAGTACGACACGAGGATTACGGGGGACGGTGGAATAGCAAAGGCTGTTAGATTGGATGAAGGGACATTTTGAAGTAACTCAGGTACTGGAGCAGGACGGCAAAGGCACAGGAACGGGAATTTACACACGGCTAATGTAAGCGGTAACGGCACGGAGCGTGACACCACACGGGTGCGAACCGTGGACGGTAGGAGTTGAGGGAAGGCAGCCTACCGCCGGTGTTTGTTGTCGTCCTTTGTCTCTTTCTTTCTGTCTCAGTCTCTTTGTATCTTTATCTCTGTTTCTGTCCCTCTGTCTCTGTTTCCATGTCTGTCTCTCTATCTCATAATCTCTATCTCTCTCTGTCTCTCAGTTATTCTGTTTCAGTCTCTGTCTGTCTCTCAGTCATTCTGTTTCAGTCTCTGTCTGTCTCTCAGTCATTCTGTTTCAGTCTCTGTCTGTCTCTCAGTCATTCTGTTTCAGTCTCTGTCTGTCTCTCAGTTATTCTGTTTCAATCTCTGTCTTTCAGTCCCTTTGTCTCTGTCCATGTCTCTCAGTCCCTGTCTATGTCTCTCTATCTCTGTCTCAATGACTTTGTCTCAAATTTTTTCAGTCTTTCTTCCTTCTTCCATTCCCTTCTACGCTTAACATATGAATTTCCTCGTGCACAATTCCATGCCATACATATGATTCAAATAACTAAATTTCTGCCTTTCTCCCTAATATTTCTATCTTTCTTCCTTTCTATCTATCCAATCTTATGCTAAAAAACCCATCCCCTTCCTTGAGTATAATTCTGTGCCGGCGTGCGACTTAAAGCAAATCACCCACTTTCCTCCCTCATTTCTGTTCTTACTTCCCGTCCAAATGTCCGATGCGTGTGACCTCGACACGTTAAATCAACTGACCAAGTTATTCTTTGCAATTGTGTGTCGCACGTCTCACTCATCCGCGACTAAGGGTAATATTGTCACGTTTCTGTAGTAACACATGCGCGAGCTTGTACACACACACACGTGCGTACAGGTAACAGGCGCTTATTTAATGACAGAGTGCTGTGCTGCGCAAGCCTTGACACCGATTCGGAATCCAGCACATTCGCACAACGTTCTCCAAACAGAAGATACTATAGAAATGAAAGGTTGCATTGGGCGGGACTCGAACACAAGCCCGCGTCTGCAGCATGACACGCCCCCGGGCTATGGCTGCAGGTTCCGAGATGTGGCAATAATTCTTAATTTCTTAAAATTAGTTGGCGAATGCCGGAAAAGATCGAATCCAGATGTCCCCCAGTTCCCGGAGGAACTACATTGAAAGTTTAGTGTGAGTTAGGAACTTGAAAGATTTCCTGTCGAGCAGTGTATTGTTAGTAACAAAAATGATGACGTGTTTGCGGTAATTACCCGTGCTTGAGGTTGAGGTTCTGGTTGTGCTGCTGCTGGCCCCTCAAGTGCAGGTTAAACAGGGACTTTGTGGCCAGTCTGCAACAAATGAACGAACATGCTCATGCAGTCTGCTACGGTACTCACCCGCGTCGTCTCGTGACCAGCAAGCGCGTTCAGATTGGGAAGGAGGCGTGCGCGTCTCTGAACAACGACGGCAGATCTAACGCGGGGGGACGGTGCTGTGAATGCAGAAAACGTGTCTCCAGAGTTTCCGGGGCCGCGGCGTCCGGTCTAGATGTAATCAGTTCCCGCCCGCTTCCTACTCTATATTTGAGACGCTGCGGCATCATCTCGTCTAAGCCTTCCCCGAGTCTACCTGGACCTTTCAAGGCCCAACAGCGAGCTTGGACGGCGCGCACGCCGTAACTCGCCCCGGCTCTGTTTGACTCGCCTCCATCCCGGAGTCAAAGTTTCTCGAACCCGGGTCAAAGGAACGAGTGGCGAACCCGAGTGTGTGTGTTGAACCGCCGTTATTTTATTTTTGGCCATTATTTCATACCGACCTTTTACATATTTATTTAATAAATCGATGATAGTACCCGTGTCATCCGAAGGTGTTGTTTCGGAGTAACGACAATGTACTTTCCTATAGTTGTCAGAAACGGGAGGTTGTATTGTATTTGGAACCCACAACGAACACAGACGGCATTGAGGATGGATAAAAATGGTCGATGATGGTGCGGCTACAATCGAGCGAGGAGTTAAAAGACATCGTGGAAGAAATAAAAAAGGAAGATGCACGAGCCTCCTGACTTACAAATTGCCGAAAGGTGAATGAATGAGGTGTTTAAAGCCGTTAAATGTTGCCCTAAAAATTGAGTAAGGTGAAGAATGTGATCTCAATGGACAAAAGTTGAGGAAACTTGCCGGAAAATGAAAAAGAAATCTTCACGAATAACATGCTCGTCCCTTTAGTTCTAGTAATGCTTCACCTATCCAAACTGACAAGGGCGAGGATGGCCACCAATCGCCTCAAAGCTCGCCAAGTGGCTCGACGGAGCGCATCAGCAGTGTGAGTGTCTGTGTGGGCAGATTAAACAGTTTACCAATGTTTCGTCAGAAGCCCTATTCGAAGGATTAAAAAGAAATAAACACTTCTGAGAGGCGAATATCTCCGTAAACTGTAAAACCCAAATGGGAAACTCTTCTAAATAGAAAGAAGGAAAAGTTAAAGTTACCGGAATACAGAAAAAGTAAGACAACACGGAATGTTACCTCGTTGGAACCAACTTCAACCGTCAACAGAGGCACCGAGACAAAAATCAAAAGCTGAGGTACGTGTCCCAATGTTTCCATACACCAAAAGCGGTAGAAACCGCCGCTCACTCGCCACATTGACAACTCCCTACTCACTCTTGGCCCGCAAGCGGAATCTGGGCGGCGACTCAGTGTAGAGTTACAGTAAATAAAAAGCCGGACAAAAAAGTCAGCATATAAATCTATCACCATTTATTCAAAAGCGACGTTGCGTAACATTGCGAGAAATTAAAATGCGGGCTCTATGTTACAATAATAACAGAAAATGAATTTCATAACTTTATCTCATATAGCTAACATACAATATAAACTAATTGACTTGTTTCATATTTACGACGTAATTATGACGTTTTTAAATCAATAATTAATTGAAATTTCGTTCAAAACGTTCCAAGACAAAATTAAAGTTTCTGGAAGGACAAGATGTCACAAGAAAAACTAATTGTTTAGATTGTAACGCATTGTATATGGGACAAACTAAGAGGGCTTTAAAATATCTCATTAAAGTACAATAAAAACAGCACCAAACGAGACATTCGGAAGATGTACAGGCGAGTCTGTCCAAAACACATTCAATAATCACAATTTCGATTGGGCAAAAACGTGGAAAATTTAGATGGAATCAAGAATTCTGGGTGAAACGTTGAAAGATTAGCCAGGCTGCGGCAACCCTCCAGGTTAGAAACGACACCCACCCGATAATTTGAACAAAGCATACAATACTCTCTTGTTGTAGTAGTTTTACCATTTTAATATCAACCTGCATCGTTAAACTCCCGAAAGCAATCATTGTTACTGCATCATCATCATCATCATCATCATCTTGGCCAAAAACCGTCGGGGGCTGGAGACGGTCCGTGTGCGCAGTACTAAATTCTTCACGTGTGCGTTCAATAACCTTTTCGGCTGAAGGAGTCGAGGAGTAAGTATGATCATTTGCTAAATTTGTAAGTTTTGAACCATGTTTAAATATATATTGTAATGAAATAACGCAGATTTTGGTGGCATTATGAGGCACAGTTCGGCCTACAATGAAAGAAGTTTTGTGCGCGACATGCGAGGCCAACAACAATGTCAAATTGGCTGAAAGGGGGTGAACCACTGCCGGGAGGAAGGGGGGAACACCCTCGAGGCGTGGGTGTAAAAAAAAATGGTGGTGTGTGGAAAAGACCGATGGCGGGGGAACCCTGGAATTTTATGAAATAAACGGCTGGCAGGGGACCCCGAAATTTTGTGAAGAACCGATGGCCGGGGAACCCCTGAATTGTGTAAGAAAACCGATGGCGGGGAACTCCCGCGTGAGAACTTAAGTAAGGGGGAGGCATCGGGTGGCTCGTGGTCAGATGCTTGGAGAAAGCAGATACGTTGCGGAGTGCGGAGAGGACGGACGACGGATTAAAAGGCAGATGAGTTGGGAGAGGACGGATCTGCCAGATGAGTCTAGAGAGCAGATGAGGGAGTTGGACCTGGAGGATCACGCCACCTTCATCGGGGGTGTTAAAAACCTGCAAGACGCCAGAGAGACACAGGAAAAATTCGTGAAGTTGGATGTTTGTAGGCCCAGTAGTAATTGTGGGCAAGTTCTTAAAAGCTGTGAAACTTGCTCATTGTGCTGATTGAATAATATTTAAATGATTATTTTTTCTATTTTCAGTAACTGCGTACTGCACTTCTCAAGACACCCCAAAACTCCCATTAGATATTGGCTCATGTAATCACCGCAAATTGATAAATGTAAAATTTTCAAAATGATTAAAATTTGTTCAATTGATAGGTTAATGTCTTATCGACTGAAAAAAAAAGTGTGTATATATATATATATATATATATGTATTAGAAAATTGTAACATAGAACCCATATTTCATTTGTTGTAACATTATGTTTTTAGTACACCCGAGGAAGTCCCAAAATGGAGAAAAAACGTAGCCAACCTTTTTGGCAGCCACCTACCTTTTTATTTATTCTAAATTTTAAAACGTAATACCATGTTGTAACAGTTACAACGTTCTGTTCGTCTGCAGCGAGCGGTTCCATCCGTGGGGAGAGATTAGCTTCGGCTCCTTGACATTGTACCGTTTTGACAGTTGGAAACCTTTTTTCTTCCGACAGCTTCAAATTATATGATGCGACGCACCTTTCAAATCACGTCGTCTATCCAACATCAGGGGGGCTGGGGGAGTGACGACGCTCGGTCTCCCTATCACCGCGGAACAAAACTACGTCCCAAATTGTGTATTTGGTATTTTCCCCCCCACCGATTGTGTACTTTGTCATTTGCATGCGCTGGTCGTCAACACATGGCGCAGGAATCGTCAGACTTTGTAAAATGTGGCGGAGACTGAATGTAGCGAAACGTGTGGAGACACTTTTCAGGCATCGTTTCTTCGGTGCACAAAGAACGAGTAAAGCAGACAAAGATAAGCTGAAAGTGGTAAAACGGCAGCAGCGAAGACGTTACCCTCGGAAAGAGAAGTGTTTGACAATTACGTTTCCTGGGACGTGAAGTCAAACTCAGTCCTCTCACTCGAGTCTGACTCAACGCCACCCTCTGTCAGGTGACGAGGGTGGGGGGCCTCGTGGACTCACCTCGCTGCCATGGCGCCGTGGGCGGGGCCAGCCGGGGTCCCGATGGCGGCCTGGGCGTGGTTGAAGTCCCCCGTCGAGTTCCAGCGCTTGGCGTTGGCCAGACCGCCCCCGCTGCTGGAGGAGGCTGGAGACGGTCGCTGCGGGGCCTGGGTCACGGCTGCCGGGGTGCTGTGACGGTGGACCGCGGGGGCACCGGTGGCGGGCGGCGGGGAGGTCGGCACGGGAGACACGCTGCTGGAGCTGGGGCTGTCAGAGTGCAGCGACCCCGTGGACTGGTAGTGGACCGCCCTCCTGTGAAAATACAAAAGCATTTGACGAATATTAGGATTAATAGAGGGGAAAACCAAAAGTTAATGGAGTGTAGTATGGGAAACAAGTGGAATAACAAAGGCTGTTAGATTTGGAAGGGATATTTTGAAGGGAAGTTAAGGAATATCGTGGCAGTCGAGTAGGACAGCGCAGACAGGCAGGAAAGGAATTTATTTATGGCTAATATATGTGTGAACGCTAGGAAATGTTTGTATGGAGCGCGGCGGCGTCACATGGAAACGGGACGTGAACGACAGGAGTTGCGGAAAGAGACAGAGTAGAAGCCTTCGAAACGCGGCGCTGTATGAGAACGACACGAGGTGGATGGAGTACCTAACCAGGAAGTTATAAACGGAATAGGGGGAAGAGAGGAGCAATGTGGAGGACAGATCGTCGATAGGTCACGTTTTGAGAGGAAATTTAAAAGGGAAGCGAACAAAAGAGGGAGGCCAAGGATGGGATACACAAAGTTGTTTGGGGAGGATGCGGCAGCTACCCATAAATTAAAAGGCTTGCGGAGGACAGGTTGGGATGGACGAGACCGGTCTTGGGACTCAATACCACAACGACAAAAATAAATCTGTGTTTATTTTGTTGCCATGACGTTAGCGTAACAACTGTGTTGTATTGTCATCGCAAGTCCACATCACTTCGATACGTTGGCGCGTGGCCGCAGTCACATATCGCATTTTTTTTTGCATTATCAATTACTGGGTCGAATTTCAATATCTTAGATGGTTGTCGAGCGTCTCGCATTTGCACACCACGTCTGCGCGCTGATCATTAAGCCGGGCATTTTGTCACGGCAGTATCCTGCGCTCCGTGTGAGGAAACTTTACGAGGCCACGTCCCGCTTCGCAGGTTTGGAACAACGTTAACTGGAAATGGCGACGGCAGAGACGGGACAAGACGAGAGTTGCGTGCGACAAAATATAGAAGGTCTGAAGTGTGAAGACTTGCCGGCTCACGGGTAAGAGAGTTGTACGGACGTCAGTCAGCTACAGACAATTACGGACATGGGCCGAGCGCAGAGATTGACCAATTTAGAATGAATTATATTTGTTAGTAATTCTTGAGAGACTTTACAATTTGGTGAATTTTGGCGACGCCCCGTCGCGCCAAATAGGTCAGCCACCTGGAAGGTTCGAGGTCGCTTCAGACTACCGGATAAATGAATACAAATTACCGTTTCTGGAAATGCCTCGGTTTCTTTGAAGAGGTGAAATGTTATTTCTGGTTAAAAAGGAAAACATTTAAGAGGGGAGGAGGGGAAATTTTTGAGACGCTCTGCACTCTCCTGAATTTGACTTTAATTGTTTTTAAAACCTGGGAAGAGAGGACAATGTGGAGGAATTTGAAGGCATGAATTAACAGGCCACATTTTGAGACGCGAGGTTCTTAAGGGTCTCTCTCTCGTAAATGAGCAACAAAAAAAGTCACGTTGTTGGCAATATTTCTGAAAATTATTATGGCCCGGCAATATTGTGTAGCCCCAGCTATGGACGGACAAAATTGCGGCCACGATTGTAACCGCCAGAACATTTCCCGCCTACAGCAGCAATATGGCCGAAAATAAAGTTCTTATCAATTAGCGCATCGTTAGTTAGTTAGTGGTGATAAACTAAAGGAAATGAGAACCTGGTTTAGACATTTTTCTTTTAAAATGAACAATTCACAATCTAAGCAACGAACCGATCCTTGATTATGATCTATTCATAAACGTCGCCTCCTACGTCACAGGGAGACTTTGAATACTTCCTTCAAAAAAAAAATATTAGAGGTCATTGTAGGGGAAAAGGAAAGGACACGGTGATGGAGGAATACAACACAAACAATCTACACGAGATTTCGCCTCCTGTACATCTATGACGTATTTATTCAGCATTCCGACTCAAGTACGCGTAGTTTTTAAAGGAAGGATTAATTGAATTTATTATTTAATTTCAGGCTAGAAAGTATTATTTCTGAAAAAATTATTTTAAAAATTAGAAATTACTTTGTAATTATTTTTCTGTTACTTTTGAATAAACGACCAACATATATATATATATAGGTTTTCAAGAATTGTAAAAATTTGTCGGCTGTTGTTTGCCCAAACACGTATATATTTCCCCCCCCCCCTTGGTATTCTCTTAATGACCCACACACACACGTCTCAAGTATGATTGATTTCTGTGAACTTGCGTCGATAAATGCAATAATTTTTTGTCGTCTGGCGGGGAATCCACGACAGGAATAGTGAAGAACAAAGTTTACAGGAAACACGACGCTGACCACGTCTTATATCGATTATTAACTCGGCTGATTGGCCCACAGTTAGTAATAGACAGACCCGCAGACAACTTCTCAGCCACTGCTTGAGCCTTTCCTCGGCCTTCGGATTGATGATGAATTAAAGTGGAACGACCGTATAGATCTGCTTCTGGGAAAACTAAGTTCAGCTTATTATTCTCTCAGAAAACTAATGCAACAACACGTTGACAAAAAGTACGTCGCGTATTTTCCATCAATTATGAGCCACGGGCCGTCTTCTAACTGCTCCAGGAGTAATGAAATATTTAAGTTGCAAAAACTTGCAATTAGAATAATATTTTCTGGCATGAATTCTAGATCACGGAGTTGCAAAACCTTTGCTTCAAAAGTTTGCAAATACTTACTTTACCCAAGCGCGTATATATTTATGAAATATTAAAGTTTGTAAAGCGGAACACTAATTTGTTTCAAACAAATGGCGAGTTTCATGAACAGGCGTGTGACCAGAAATCAGTCAGCTGTAAGGTCAGACAAGCATCGCCCTTGTTCTCCCTACACCAGAAAAGTATCCACAATACACCCGGGGATAATTCTATACAACAGCCTTCCTTCCTTCCTCCAGAGGCTAAAAACATTAACTACAAAAGCTTCGTGGTGAAGCAGAGTAAAACTATTCTTTTAATTGGCGCGTTTTACTCTGTGGTACAGGATTTTCTTAATCGTCCCTCTTCTAGTGTTTAAAATCAAGGTTCCTGTTGCTGCAAGTGTTGAATGAGCTGCTGCTGCCAACCTTGTAAAATAGCACACGCCACATATCCTTAAAAATTTTATTCAGTTTTTTTCTGCTCTTTTGTTTGTTTGTTTCATATATATAGCTGCTGCTGGAGCTACGACAGTTTCCTGGTCCAAGTAGTTCAAAACTCCATTGTGTGTTCCTCAGTGTGTGTGTGTTTGTTTGTGTTTCCCAGCGAGTGTGTGTGTGTGTGTGTGAGCGACATTGTGTGTGTCCCCGGTGTTGTGTTTATATAGACTTTTGTCAATATACATTTTCTTTTATTAATCTATTTTAAGACTATTTGTCTTTAATTATGTACTTTTATTTTGTTCATTTTTAATGTATGACGTATCCTATATTTCCTCAATTTGAGGATTAATGGAAACAACAATAAATCTAAATCTAGTATATTGCCGGGCAATATGTTAACGTTGCTGGATTTTGGGGCGATATCACTTGGCGGCCACGATCGCCGACCAAACAATATATATTGCCGTAGAAAGTTGCTCGTTTAGAAGCCACTTTGGGGTTAGAGGGAAGTGAAGAGGGCCGGAAGACCGTGAGCGCATCAGGGAGGATGTGGAGACTCGGGTACCACAACAAGACGACGGGGAGGGGAACCACCGACCTCTGCGGCAGGGACGACGGGGCGAAGCTGGAGCCCCGGGGCAGGGACTCCAATACCGATATATTGCTGGGCAATATGTTTACGTTGCTGGATTTTGGGGAGGCATTGCTGGGCCACCGCGATTGCCGACCACATTAATATTGCCGTAAAAAGTTGCTCGTTTAGAAGCCACTTGGGGGTTAGAGGGAAGTGAAGCGGGCCGGAAGATGGTGAGCGTATCAGGGAGGATGTGAGGGCTCGGGTACCACAACAAGATGACGACGGGGAGGGGAACCACTGACCTCTGCGGCAGGGACGACGGGGCGAAGCTGGAGGCCCGGCGCAGCGACTCCTTGTCCTGGTAGGACGCCGAGGGCTGCCTGAGGCGAGGCGCCTCCTGGTGCTGCTGGACGTGGTTGGCGGTGGCGGCGCCGAAGCCTCCTCTGCCCCGGGCGCCGTAGTGGTGGTGGTGCTGCTGCTGCTGGAGGGGCGTCGACGTCGGGCGCGACGCCTCCAGGGCGGAGAGGCGGCGGAGGGCGTCGGCCAGCGTCGCCCGCAGACACACGAGCTCGTCGCCCTGCGCCAGCGCCTTCTTCTCCAGCAGCGCCACGCGCTCCCGCAGGCTCTCGTTCTCCGTCTCCATCATCGCATCTGCGGGGAAAATGACGACAACGGTCAAGAGTGACGTCACCGCGGCGGCGCCGGGTACCCCGCTGGCTGACGTCGGGAGCGGCGTCCTTTCCCCACTCCGTCCCCGGACGCAGACTCGCTCACACGTCTGTTTACCTTCCCCCCATTTCAACCCCCGTGAGTGACGTCATCGACGGACCGGCCGGGGATCGATCACGCGGGATGACGTCAGGCGACAAGCGAGCGGCACGCGCAGTTATGGTTGGCAATCCAAGCGGTGCATAGCATAGCATAGCAGGGACGTCGTAAAGGGAGGTGAAAATCCCACACAACGTCTAACTCGGGCTTCACGGCGTCTTTGGAAGATTTTCCCCTACCCTCGATAAAATAAAAAAAACTCGCAGTTGTGGAAAGGTGAAGGAGACGCACCGTAGAGATGTGGCAACGCGGCGAGCCTGTCGTCGACGTCTGCGGCGGTCATCCGCTGCACTGGGCTCGTCCCTGCACTGCACTGCACAGGCTCTGGCTGGCTGAACTGCACTGGACTGAACTGAACTTCGGCAGCAGTCGTCGTTGGTTCGCTCTCGCCGCAGGGCCGCCAACCCTCGCGGGGGCAAAGTCCCCAGAGCGGCGCCCTACAGCCCGCGGGGCCGCGCCAGGGTCAGAGTTGGCACGCCTGGGGGTGGTTGCGTAACGTGTCAAGGACAATAAACAGGCGACGTAACGTAACGGAGAGAGAAGAACTTCACACACCCCTGGTACACGAAATACGAAACTGTGGCGACGCAGGACCACGGGAGACTCGAAGGTATTCAAAACATCAACAGGCAACAAACAAATATGTCCAACCCTCTTAACGTAATTGTCACGTATAGAATTATAAAAAAATATATATTGTAATTACGTCATTTCGACAGTAATCGGGTGTTCCATTAGGTGTAAAGTAAGCAAAGGATGCAGGGTGACAACTTCAACTTACAAAACACAGAACGGACGACGAGGAATAAAGGGTAAAACGGAACGGGAAAAAATGCACGGGAGGAAAAATAAAAATTACAAAGCGAGAAAATTGTTATCAGCAACAAAAGAATAAAATAATATTTGAATAACTTGGGCCGAGGAAGTCAGAAATGTGGTGACGAAACGTCTCTTCGCCTCCGTAAATTGGTCTTAAATTTTATTTGCTTTAATTATTGCGAAGAAGAAGAAAAAGAAAGTGGGACGTCGCTTGATTTAATTAATGCTGCTGCTGCTGGTTTTTTTTGGGAGGTAACCTTAAAAGTCTCTGTGACGGGTCTGATCCTATCTTGCGCAAGCCTTTTCTTTTTTCCTCGTGACTCCCGAATCTTCCCCTGTCTCCCTATTCTTCTATTCACTTCCCCTTCTAAGTCCACCAATAAATATTGTTCTCTATTCCGTTTAGAGCTTCCCTGGTTAGTCATCTGTCTCATTATTTCACACGCTTCTGTTCTTCTCCTATTCTTCACGTATAAAAGCCGCGGTACATAACATAGCATTATCTATCCTACTCCTACTCTGGTCGAGTCACTTCCTTCCCAGTCTTTGTTATTCCCCATGCATCAGCCTTGGCTTCCCCTCCCCTCCCCCTCTAATAACCCTCGTGTTGTTCCTCTCTCTCTTCTCTGTCTTTCTTCTCTCTCTCTTCCCTCTCTCTCTTTTTCTTTTCTCTCTTCTCTCTTTCTTCTCTCTTTCTTCTCTCTGTCTTTCTTCTTTATCTTTTTCTTTTCTCTCTTTCTTCTCTCTTTCTTCTCTCTTTCTTCTCTCTTTCTTCTCTCTGTCTTCTCTCTCTTTCTTCTCTCTTTCTTCTCTCTGTCTTCTCTCTCTTTCTTTTCTCTCTCTCTTTCTTCTCTCTCTTCTGTTTCTTCTCTCTCTTTCTTCTTTCTCACTTCTCTCTGTCTTTCTTCTTTCTCTTTTTCTTTTCTCTCTCTTCTCTCTCTTTCTTCTTTCTCTTTTTCTTTTCTCTCTCTTCTCTCTCTTTCTTCTCTCTCTCTTTTCTCTCTTTCTTCTCTCTCTTTCTTTTCTCTCTCTCTTTCTTCTCTCTCTTCTGTTTCTTCTCTCTCTTTCTTCTTTCTCTTTTTCTTTTCTCTTTCTTCTCTCTCTTTCTTCTCTCTCTTTCTTCTCTCTCTTTCTTCTCTCTCTTCTCTCTGTCTAGCTTCTTTCTCTTTTTCTTTTCTCTCTCTCTTCTTTTTCTTTTTTCTTTCTCTCTTTCTTCTCTCTTTCTTCTCTCTCTTTCTTCTCTCTCTTTCTTCTCTCTCTTCTGTTTCTTCTTTCTCTCTGTCTTTCTCTCTTCTCTCTGTCTAGCTTCTTTCTCTTTTTCTTTTCTCTCTCTCTTCTTTCTCTTTTTTCTTTCTCTCTTTTATCTCTTTCTTCTTTTTCTTTTTTCTTTCTCTCTCTCTCTTCTCTCTGTCTTTCTTCTCTCTCTCTTTCTTCTTTCTCTCTTCCCTCTCTCTCTTTTTCTTTTCTCTCTTTCTTCTCTCTGTCTTTCTTCTTTCTCTCTTCTCTCTTTCTTTTCTCTCTCTCTTTCTTCTCTCTCTTCTGTTTCTTCTCTCTCTTTCTTCTGTCTCTCTTCTCTGTCTCCCTCCCTCCAAGACCACGTCCACGCCATTTGTCATGGGTTTTCCCAAGTCTCCTCCTGCCTTGACTCCCCCTGATACTCCAACATCGTCGTCGGCAAAGCTCGGTGGAGTTTTATTTTCTCCTCCCCGCAGCAGTATGATTCCTTTCCCGTTTTTAACTTTCTTCGTCGCCTGTTCTATATACGAGTAAAATTAGTTGTTATTATTATTATTTATGTTCTTTTTTATGAAAAAGAAGACATTACCGAGAGCCATGGGCTGTCTCAAGCTCGCGTCGCGTCATCGCTGACGTCACTGGGGCCTTGGGAAGCGTCAGAGGAGAGTCTGTGACGTCACAGCGACGTGGCGCGGAGGGGGGGGAGGGAGGTTATTAAGGAGCCGGTGATGACGATGGCGGAGCTTCCCGTGTCGAAACGTCGTGCGTACAAACTTTTTACCCGGAGAATTACATTTGAGTTATCGAAGTTGATCGTTCATCAACCGAGTAGAAATTTTTACGGAAGATTGGCGAGAAAAAAAAACAACTGCTGCATCACGGTAAAGGAATAACTATTGTTTACCACGGACTTCCAAATTAACTACGAATAGGAAAAAAAACAGACGGGCCGCAAACACTAGGCGTGAGATGAAACAACAGAGGCGACGACGTTTCGCCTCCGTTTTCGGGACATCCTCAGGCGGGCAAAATTTTGTCCTATTTTACTCGTCGAGGAAAAGGGGATTATTGGATTTAGGTGTGAAGAAGTTGGACCCTCGGGGTTCTCAACCCTGGCCAACCACGAAAAATTATTATTATTATTATTATTTGCATTTTGTGTATTGCGTCACAAGCGAGGAGGATCCCTTATACACATGGTTGGTTACCCTTCAATTCCGACCGATTTCCGGGGCGAAATTACGAAGACGGAAGGAAATTATAATTAAATTAACGTGAATAAAGACTTCTGAGGATCAGAGACAGAGTTGGCTGAGTGTGACGTCAGAGTTGGCAGTGAATTACGTCAGAGTTGGCAGTGAAAGACGTCAGAGTTGGCAGTGAAAGACGCCAGAGTTGGCAGTGAAAGACGTCAGAGTTGGCAGTGAATGACGCCAGAGTTGGCAGTGAATGACGTCAGAGTTGGCAGTGAAAGACGTCAGAGTTGGCAGTGAATGACGTCAGAGTTGGCAGTGAATGACGTAAGAGTTGGCAGTGAAAGACGCCAGATTTGGCAGTGAAAGACGTCAGAGTTGGCAGTGAATGACGTAATGACGTCAGAGAGGAAGAGGGAGGGGGAAGGTAAGTGTGATGATGTCCCCTTGCACTCATAAATGACTTAAAAATCGGTATTAAAAATCACACAGACCAAACTCAATCCCCCCCGCCCTTTTTTTTGCGCGATGATTGTGTATGATGTGGTTTATATAGAGGGGGGGAAATAGTGAAAAGGTTGAGGAGGATGAAGCACAGACAGATTCTGCAGACTTGATTTGGAGACAAATAAATGTCAAGGAAGAGTAAAGGGGCGGGCAGGCGTTTATACAAAGAAAAGAAAAAAAGAAGAGAAGGCGTTTATACAAACAAAAAGAATAGTTAAAGTTTGTGCCGTTGGAGGCTGGACAAGAAATATTTTTTTTATTCGAAACTTAACCTAAAAATTTTACAGGCTCATACAAAGCGACATAAACGAACTCTAACCTAAATTCTTTCTACTCAGCCGCTGTTTCACAACAAAGATTCACTCGGTCCAATCGCACACAAGTAAACCACTAAACTTGCACACACACACACGCGCGCGCTTGTATTTTGAAAAACGCAAAACTGTTTCACCATTGCGCAATATCGATAGTCAGCCCCTGTGACACACACACGCACAATCGATAATCGACAACGACCGTAACTGCCACTAACTGTGGCGCCAGTCATGACTGACGCACGCTGTCCACACACGCTCCGAGAAAAGTGAGGCAGTGATTGCTGCAGTCTTGTCAGTCACGGCACTGACGTCATCACCGCCCCGCGCATGCGTAAACCTAGCCCAAGCGAAAGAATTAAACGCACTACTGTGACACACGAAATGAAAAAAAAAATAATTAAATTTTCTTTTCTTCAGTAACTGACGTCTTTTTAAGGAGAATGAAACAACAACTGATAATAGAAACCCTGAAAACCGCCTTACAAAAAGGTACAGGCGCTTAATTACTCCACTACTAGTGATAATAACAATACATATCTATAGTATAGCAGTGTGACCTTTCCTCCTTCCACTGCAGAGTTCCTGTTTATGGACATTATTAGGAGGACTACAGTAAAGCTAGGTTTACACGGGCAGTGATGTTCGTCAAAGTTGGGTTGGCTGTGCACTGCCTACCGTTTACACTACCTTGGGCAGATAACTGCCAAGTGCTGCCAACTCACTACAGAACGGGCAGAGAAGTCTGATGAATGTTTACACTTCTCTGCCATTTCTTGGCAACTACGACACAGGTTGGAATGTTGATGTTGCATAGAGTCGATATATTGTTTATATCAAGTTGAATATTTTTCCCCTTTGTGTTTTCGCGTACCAAGCATAATGTCCATAAACAGGAACTAATCACTTTGTGTATTTGTGATAGAATAGACGTAACTAGGAAAGGTTCCTGAAAAAGTCAAACTCAGCATCACGCTACTGTGCTATAGATACAGTTGTTTAGTTAATATTGCTTTATATTATTATTACTACAGAAATCAAGCAATAATAAAAACAGCAAATGTACTTTGAAGCTGGTTTCCAGTGTTTAATTGCCTCGGGTTTTTCTATTACTTGTTGTTTTATTCCCCTTAAAGTTGTCAATTACTGAACAAAACGAAATGAATTATTTTCCATCACGTGTGATAGTAAGTAGTGTGTTTATAGCTATACATCATCATTATTTTGCGTATTTTTTTTTCTGTTAAAGTTTGTGCCGTTGGAGGCTGGACAATAATTATTTTTGGAAACTTAACCTAAAAATTTATAGGCTCATACACAGGTGCAACAAACGAACTCTATCCTAAATGCTTTCTGAACCAAAATTCTGGTCGCTGTTCACAACAAATACTCACTTACTCCAATCGCACAACTAAACCAAACACTGCACGCGTATTGAAAATGCAAAATACAAACTGTTTACCATTGCGCAATATCGATAGTCAGCCTCTGCTTCACCGATGTTCACAATCGATAATCGACAATCGTAACTGCCACTAACTGGCAGCGTAGTCTGTGTCAGTCATGACTGACATGCTGTTGACACGCTCCAAGAAAAGCGAGGCAGTGCTCCTGCAGTCGTGTCAGCGATGTATAGGACAGTTGTCAGCGCAGCAGCACTGACTGACGTATGTTGACACGCCACTGACGTCATCACTGCCCGTGTAAACACCTAGCCTTATTCCAACCCCGCCAGGGACGAACCAGTTGCAAAACATACCACGCACCAAAGACATATATAAACAACATAGACTGGGGACAAGGAGAGGCGCCGCCATATTTGAAGGCGCCATTTTTTGAATGGTAATGTGTGGGGGCGTGTGTGTTCCTGTCCTGGACTTAGGAATACGTGCAGGAAGCGTATCTCGTAAGTCAATATTTAAAAACTATATATATATACATATGTATTAAAGTTACAAATGAGCGGAAACCAGCTAGAAAGTGTTTCATTACATATAATATATATAGCACATCACTTAAAAATTGTAAATTATTTCTGTTGTCACACAAGGAAAGTGGCGAAATTAAAGTTAACACGGATAAAGGGGCTCATTAACATCATCTCAATGCTAAATACAACATGTAAACATTGACAGGAAACTTTATAATAGTTAATTTATAATTTTTGTTTTAAATCAGTCATTTCTGATATTATTAATGGCCGAATTATTAGATGAGATATGAAGATAATAAAGATTACTCCCAATATCTAAAATTTTTAAATTTTTTACAATCATACAGCAATTGTACGTTGTACAAGTAACATCTAAATGCATCTAGACTGACATTAAATATAGTTGAAAGTTGATAGGGATCAAGGTTAAACGAATTAATAAAATACATTCATTAATTACAGTACAGAGAACTACTTTCATAATAAGAACAAGAGCTGGCTTGCATATTCTAGAGCACCACCAAGTTCAGAAATTTGGTAAATATCGAAGTTACAAACACGTGCTGTCAAAAGTGAAAATATGATGATGATATTTACTTAAAATACGATATTCCAGTTGTTTTTAGAGAAACTGTTTACGGTGTCGCGGCAGTCGATAGTCGCGCTGACAGTCGATAACCGGGGGCCAGCCATGACGGTGCGAGGTTGATCGGTAGAGGGGAGGGAAGGGGAAGGCGCGCAGCCGGCCGTTCACACGGTCAGAGAACACCAGAGGTCAGCGACGGACTGGCATGCGCCGTTTACACGGCACTGGCAGCACCTTATGGACCCCCGGGGGTGGATGGGGGGCAGCAGTTCCCGGGGGAACAGACATTGACACGCACAGGTGGGAGACTAAGGCTAAGGAATAGCCGCAGCTGTCTGTCTGTTACTCACCTGTTGCTGCTGCAGCATGGCGCGCGTCACTCAACACACACGCCGCTTTCCAACTTTCTCCTAGGTCACTCGCCTCTCTTTCTCCTTCTTCCTTTTACGACGACGACGTCCAGGTCCGCCTCACCTTGCACCTCACACTCACTCACAGCAGGTCGACGACGTGACTGACTCTCCTCTCCTCTCCCAGGTAACGGGGACACCTGGAGCGGCCCCGCACTGCGCATAGACAGCGGCGGCGGCCATCTTGAGGCGGCGGTGTGACGTCACACCACACACACACCGCGGCGGGACAGAGGAAAGCGGGTCAGCGTCGGCGCCGTAACAGTCCCCCACGCGACTTTGATACTCATTTGGGGGTAACAGCAGGCTACACACGAGGCTGAGAGATCCTGAAGCAGGCAACTCCCCCTTTAATAGCATAGGTTAGGGACTTGAAAAGGGGTGGGGGTGAGGTGGAAGGTAGACTCCCCCCAGGGCTGTAGTGTAAGGATCCTACCCTCGCCCGCCGCGGTGTTTCACCTAAAGGCGATGCAGGGGAGGGAAACCCTAGAGAACCTGCATCAGGTAGGGTCAGGGGCTAAGTGCTACTATTCCTGCGCCCTCCTGATGATTGGATTGCTGATGTGGGGGGAACCAACAACGCAACAACAAACCAGCCTCCCTCCCTCCGTGCGTGCCTTGTTTCAGTATTGAGAGGCAGCTGGCCGACTGGTCCAATGGGATCAGCTAACAACAACTCTTACCCTTGGTATGCCTAAGGTCTTCGACTCCCCCTCCGTACATGCACACCTCTCAAGCTGGCCCCGAGGTCGTGTCTCAGCCTGTGCGGGAGTTTTAAATTAGCTACCTTGGCCAAGGGGAGGAGGGAAAGAGGAAGTCAACCTCACTCATTCCCCATCAGGATCCCATCCTCCTGCGTCGTACTTATCACTTTGATACTCAAATCTGCGGATTAGTAGTGTATATATACACTACACGGGGCGAGTAACTACTGAGCAGCAGCAACAGCATCAGCAGTGCAGTCCGTCGGCCATGCTGTGTAAAACTTAACAACAGCAACAGGAGGAGGCGGCGACGGTGGTGGGGAAAAATGGTTGAAACGGAACGCCCCAAAAAAGGGAATCACACGCACACTGCAACGAGGAGGGAGGGAAAAATAAATAAAAATCCCTACCCTGATATTGTCGTTGTATCAGGAGGAGGAGGAAGAGGCTTGGAAACCGCAATAGAAAGGCATGGACGTGGTCCTGGAAAGAGAGAAACAGAGAGAGGGAGGAAGAGGATTAATAGAGGGAGAGGAAACCAAGGTGATGGAGTGTTGCATGGGGGAAACAGTGGAGTAGCACAGGCCGTCAGATTGGGACAGGGATATTTAGAGGAATTCTGCTGCTAGAGTAGGATGGCAGCACAGGCGGGGGGCGAGGAACGGGAATTTAGTTACGGCTGATATATAACTGAGAATATTAGGAAACGTTGGTGGTATGAGACGTGGACAATAGGATTTGCGGAAGGGCAAAGGATGGAACCACTTTGAAATGTGGGTGCCGCTGTAGGAGAATGAGACGGCTGAGGTGGACAGGGTGACTGACCAACCGGGGAAGTTGTAAGCAGAATAGAGTAGGTAGGGGGGGAAGAGGGAGGACAATATGGAGGCCTTCGAAAGGATAGATTAATAAGGCCACGTTTAAAGACGCGATGGACTTGGAGGGAAGGGAACAGAAGAGGGAGGGGGGGGGAAAGGATGGAATGCATTTATCAGATTAAAAGGGGGGGGGGTGGTTGGGGTATGTGTGATGTAGTACTGGTGATGTAATGAAAACGCTTGCGCCAGATGGGTTAGCGTGGATCGGACCGGTCTTTGGGTTGAATACCACAACAACAACTTTTTAAAATATGACGTTTCAACCCTACGATTGGGACGTCCTCAGGGTACTATAACAGTCTACAAAATGTGTACAACTGAACTAAGAGAAATAATAATATCCCCGTATAATAATGCATCTAATGTGTTATTATATTGACATATTATGATTTCATAGATTGTTAGAGTACCTGAGGACGTTCCAACCGTAGGGATGAAACGTCGTGCCGTATTTTAATCAGTATTAGGAGTTCAGATTCCGGGCCGTAATCGCTCGCCCGCGTTAGAGTTGTGAGAATCGTTTTAACTCTTGCGCAAGTTGGAAGCTTCAATCCGAAGGGCGAAGACTACTCACACCCCTCCTCCCCCCCCACCTGGAGCCTCGGCATGTTGCAAGGAGTAAAGGGACAGGGGGGGAGAAACCAGAGAAACGAGTACAACCGACATCGTGAAACATCATTATTTATTATTATTAAAATATTTTTTTTTACAAAATTATCAAACTTTGTATATAAATAGCATCCAAATTGTAGTCATCATTATAATAAGGCAGGAGTTAAAAAAAATATTATACTTTAATTTCTTTCTATTATTATCCTTCTTAAAAAGTTGGCAAGGCTGAGGAGGGGTTGTAGAGGGCGGGCGGAGAAACACTCCCCTGCGCCGGTACAGTCGTAACAGGGAAGAGGTCGTCGACAGCCTTGTTACGACCGACCTTCCCTCGTTCCCTCCCCTGGAAGACGAGACTTGATTTTACATCCACTTTACAATTAAAAGAAAAAAACGAAGGGAGACCCTCTTCCGCTTTGTACGTCAACGTCTCTGACAGTTTGGAGGCGGACGCCGGGCGACTCCACTGTAAAAAAATTATAGCTGCCGCAAATCACAAATGTGAGGAAGACTCTCGTACACACACACACACACACATGAAAGAAACGGAACAAAGTGACGGGGACAGAGAAAACGTTGCAAATTAGGCGAACGTCATGTAAATTGGTTACATCTCGAATCAGTCCCACGGTTGACGTTATTTTTTTTCACCTTCCCCCGCTTAACACTTGGACAAGACGAGAAAAGACAAAAAAAATTCTGTCCCACGACGAGGAGAATCAATTGCACTCGAGGAGTAATGTTATCGTAACTTGCTTGCGAAAGTGTGTGTAAATTAAAAAAAACAAACATGAAAGATAATTGTATAAAAATATGTACAAAATAAATCACCCCAGACTGAAGTGATCTTGGAATTCTTATCATATAGTTACAGTCTTACACAAAAAGGAAAATAAAGTAAGTTACTACATACTTTCATATAAATTAAATTATTCTTTCGAAACCGTCACAACCATAGATTTTTTTTTGTAAAAAAAAAGAAGAGCGGATCAGCTCCCCGTTGCCCGAAAACCACGCAATCCCCCCCCTCTCCACCCCACCCCCCACACCAAATATAACTCTCGTTATATAACCTCGTGGCTAGGAACGGTTTGTTTGATTCCTCGATCGCCTGACCCTTTGCGGTGTTGAGGCGCTTCGTGGCGCCCCCCGTGTACGACGAGCCGAGACTCGGTCCAGGACGTCAATTGTGAAACATTCCCCCCCAGTTATTGGTAATTACCGGACGGTTGGCCATCCCACCTTTCCATCCTTCACGTGTCTCATACTTTTGAATGAACAAAATTAGGCCAGGTCGGGGCGGCAAAGGGCACACGCAGCTGAACGGAGGGCGACAATTGTCAAATACGTGACCCGATCACCAGATTGCTTCCGCAGCAGCAGCCGAAGAATTATTTCAGGTGAAGCAGACCGACGGGACACTGGTTCAGCGAGGCCGGGTCGACCGAGGTACGAGGCGGCGGCGGCAGGCCCCCCACCAACCACCCACACACTCACTCTCTCTCTCTCTCCGTTTCGTTTGATTCTTGAAAATGTAGGAATGTGGCCGGCACTTGCCATGCCAGCGGCGGAGGGAGAGAGAGAGGGAGGGAGGGGGGGGTGAGAAGCGTGGGCCATATCAGTCGACCGGAAATTTGTACTGTGTAATGGTTAGCAACGGGAGCGTCTACTCTTTTAAAATTTCAACACTACAGCTACTAGTTTGTTTAAATATGTTATACGCTATCACTATATATATATATACACACATACACGCCGTAAAAAATATTTTTTTCCTTATAAAAAATTGAGCTCCCCTCTCTCTCTCTCTCCTTGACGAGAGGGGACGTTGGGGTGTGTGTGTGGAGGGGAGGGGGGGGGTGATGTGAGGGGATATTAGTCTCTTCGGGAACTGTTTTTGTTTTTGTCGGAACTTGACCGCGTGCGTGTGAGTGCGCAGACACACACACACACACTCTCTCTCTCTCTCACTAGTCGTAGTGTAGTGTAAGTCACACGTAGTTCTCTTGGGAGGCGGAGATGGGCTGCTGCGGCGGCTGCTGCTGCCTCCACGCCGGCACCGGCGCCTCTCCTCCGGCGCCCTGCTGGTCCTGCTGCTCGCAGTTGTTGTTCTGTCCGTGCGGCGTCTCCAGGAGGCCCTGGCTCTGGAATCAGTCAGACATTTAGGTAACACTCGTTCATCCAATCGCATCATTACAAATAAAAGCGGGGAAAGTGAAATTAATAACCGTTTCCCCAATTTTAACTCTGTACGTTGTTGATCAACAACATAGGATTTCTTCCCCCCCGCCACTTGAATAGTGAAGGTCGGCTTTAGAACCTTGTACACAAGTAGCACATGCGCGAGGTTTCTTTCTCCATCCCACCGAGTAGACCAGGGCGCGGGATCGAGTCCCGTTTGAAATCCTTTCTTCCGTTCTCTAATTCATTAAAATTTGAATGGTACTGACTAAAGAAAATTTGGCATAAACGACCCTTTACTTGACTCGTTAGGTAGGTAGGTAGTTATTTATCTGAGCTTGCACCAAATGTCGTGTATTGGGAATTATACGGAATAAAACAATTACGATCACAGTTTTTTATTACTTCGATTAATTCGTGGCTACAACTGGGGATAAGATCGCAGACAAAGATATTGAACAATGCAAAAGGGTAACAAAGAAAGACGCGATTAACATATATAACATTTACTGTAGTCCGGTAAATATCAATTGCAATTTTCTTGTTATTAATGTAGTCAAAGGCTTCAAACGAATGATTTTAAAGTATAAAGAAAATACTCCGCCATATGACTGACTGCCATAATGAAATGGAGAACATAATAATACATATCCACTAATTTCGCAACCGTGGAAGGAAACAGGAGATTTGGATCCTCCGTTATGAAATAATAACTAAACGACAGTTAAAATGGAGGTAAAAAAGACAACATAACTATATACGTCGATGTAACGGTAAGATGGCTGCAGCAACGTAGGCTACGGTAAGTGAAGGGGGGGAACCCTCCATCCGCAAGGACTTGCCGCTTCTGCGACAGATTATTCATTTTCCCCATTTCTCAGAAGTCGAGCGGTCGATAAAGATAAAAAATGGAGAAGAAGGGTTGAGGCGAGTGACGCACGATGACGACTCACCTCGACTTCAGCCAACGGGTTGCTGGTGATGTTGATCTTGCCGTTCTGCAAGGGCTGCGCCGGCTGGCCGTTCTGTTGGCGAGACTTGCTGGCCCTCGTCAGGGAGTTGACGGCTTCTATCTGCAGCGACGGGTCCATGAACTTGTCCTGGCGCTCGCCACCTGTTTCAGAGACTAGGGTAAGTTAGTGAAAACTTTATGATTTCGTCAAGGATTCGGAGTGTCAGTGTTTGAATCGCCCTTTTCTTTTTTTTCCACCTGCAGCAAACTAGAGCTACGTTGTAAATTTACCTCGATCCTTGCATCGACAGTTTGCGTCACTTTACATTTCGAAATTCGGTCCGGAGAAGTTACACGATTAAATATAATTTGTAGTAATATATATCTTCCTGTTCTAAGTTAGTTAATACTTAGGCCTCAGGCACGATAAAAGCGGCAAGCGGTGAGCGGCGGGGCTCTGAGCGGCAGAGTACTGAGTGAGCGAGAGCCATGGAGAATCCTTGAGCGGCATCCCCAGTCATGGAGTAGCGAAGCTTCTCTTGATCAGTGACAACAGTAGCCTTTTATGGAAACGAATTTTAACGAAAGGCAACAGAAAGTTAAGAGTTAATCCCATAAATAGGACTATAAAGTTTTCGGAGAGTCTCACCACCATCTTTTTAGAAATTTAAGAGGTGATGAAAATAGGTTTTTCAAATATAGGAGAACGTGTACGCGAACATTCAGTTACGTGCTGCTAAGAAACTCTAAAACCATTTTAACGAGGTACTGATAATTAAATTAACATCTACAGCTGTATGAATAATGTAAGTCGCCTAATTTCAGCTTATAAAATTATCCACTAATTCATAATAATTGAAAATATTGTATTATATATTCGAAAGTATATCACGCGTACCTGTCACACGTATAAGTTTTATTTCATTCCCAATTTTTTTTTGTATCAGTACTTACGCTTTATAAAATTTTATGTCTTAGAAAGCAATTTAATAAAATAAAAATGTATATTAATAATAAACATGTCTCTCATCATTTTATTGTATCTGATTAAAAGATACGTTTCGGAAAAAAAAAAGAATCACGCTCAGTCTTGAAGAAATAATTACTTATTTCGTCGGATCCTCTCCGTGTCATTTTAAACCTGAATTAAATGTAAAATTATATTAGTTTTTAGACTGATTGGGAATGTTTTCAAAGTTGCAAGTCGCGGGCGACCATGAAATTGTATGTAATAAGTACATTTAATTGAGGTTTAAAATGGCCGAAACCTCCCAAACAAATAAAATCATTATTTTTTTGGAGACTTGTTTCATTGCCTTCAAAATATATCCTACAACAACAGTTTCTTCACTAAGTAAATAAATATGTTTGATTATCGACGCAAATGATGGCGTAAAATTTTGAAAACTTCCGAAAAATTAAACCAAAATTAAAGTTGTTAAAAAATAATCTTTAACATTTAATAAACAAATTAGATGATTTTTACTAAGGAAAATTACAGTTGGCCTCGTCCTGTTTTTTTTGTGCATCCAGTTGGGCTCGAGAGTGTTCTTTTATAGTCCCCGCCGCTCAGCAGGCGGGGGTAAAAAATTAATGTCCGGGGGTTGAGCGGCAAGCTGAACGACGGGGGTTGAACCGCTCTGCCGCTCACCCTTGTCGTAGCCAGTGGAACTGCGGACCCGTTGAATTGCATTGGAACATTAAAGTGAGCTATGATTACCTGCTCCTTGCCGCTTTTAACGTACCCGAGGCCTTATTGTTCCAAAATGTCATTACTTTTAGGGGGGGTGTTGTATTGCCCACAATTATTTGAGTTTTTGAGTAATTAGTTCTTGGCTGGGTCAGGTTTGCATTTTGCCACGACGTTCCGACGGTTAGGGAGAGATCCTTACCGCCGAAACCTCGCAGCAAAATAAAAAAACTTACCCGGGTGGAAGCCCAAGGATTATTTACTCGGAAGATTCACCGGGAAAATCTACAACATTCTGTAAAAGTTTTTGTCAATATCTCTCCGGGTTTGTATTTTCTACTTTGTATTCTACCATTCATGGAATAACTTGCATTAACAAATGGACAATTTTGTCCTTAATAAGAGAAATAAAAGAGAGAAAACCACATCTGCCGGGGCAGGCTTCTGATAAGCGACCGCGGGAGAACTTAAAACGCAGAATGACGACTAACACCGACCCTGTCCGCTCCGGGCGTTGGACTGGTGGCGCCTGTAGAGCAGCCAGCAGGTGGCGGCGGACAAGACGAGGAGCGCCAGGGCGCCGACGCCGCAGCCCACGGCCAGGTACAGCTGGCCCGCCCCGCCGGGGTTGTCCAGGGGCGAGGGGACCGCCTGGAGGTCTGCCGGGTCAGTCGTCGCCTGAGGAGCCTCGGTGGTCGGCAGAGCTGTGGAGTGAGAGAGGAGCACAAAATCAATCACTTGTCCGTGTCGGTCTACACTACGTCTGCAGAGTATATATATATATATATTTTTTAGGCGGTCTTTCGCGTCTCTGGCGAGGGAAAGAGAAAGCGAGGTAGCCAAATATCGTGTGTTGGTTCTGTGTGCGTGAAGGTAATTATAAAGGGACGAGATTAGCGGTCAAAATAGTAAAAAGCTTCAATCAATTCATGCGACAGATATTACAACAATTTTTATTTGTTCTATCTGACTGGCTTTCTTGTCAACCTTGTCTAACCTTCACTTCAGACAGAATGTTTTCCCTCGCCTTTTGACGGAGGAGGCCGTCGCCACAAACAAACAGAACTCACAATTGTGTGTTTGCCCAACTTGAAACCGTGATTAATAAGGGATGGAATGCAGGTGACTTTCCCGACAGGCACCGGAGCCCCCCCCCCCTTTCTATTGGAAAGTTAGGAGGCCATTTCCAGTGATTGGCTAGCCGAGTAGCTGGTGGAAAAGAACTTCCGACCCCTACCTGGTGAACGTCGGGTAAGTAACCTACTTTCCATCTCTCTCTTCCTTTCCCTATTAACTGATTTTAACGTTGTCAAAAATTTTCCTGACCCATATATATATAGTCAGAAAATGACAGTATCGGACAAACTGCAAGAATTAATATGAAGAGGAAAGAGAGATAGATGTTGTATATACTTATATATGTTATTAGTGGATTGTCCTTACAGGTGCAACTTTGTGCTTGGCAATGTTTACAAACTATACTAATAGAAATTAAAGGGGGGTGAGGTCACACTGTATTATATTTCACCACAAGACTAGCGATTCAAAACGTGAAATTTAATCAAGCGCGTACCACATTTTTTGGATTGGGGTACGTGACCTGCACGCGCAAACTTACGCAGAGTTTTCTGTGTGAGGATGGCGCTGAAGTGCGACGCCGCGGTGACGGTGAAGGCCTGCAGCTTGACCTCGTAGACGGTGTCCGGCAGGAGGTGGGCGACGTCGAACTCGCGGAGGTGCTGGCGCTCCACGGTCAGGTGGAAGTAGTCGCCGGCCGTCGTGGCCGCCCGGTAGTACACGTAGAAGCCCTCGGGCTTCACCTTGACCTCGTCATCGTCGTCGTACTGCGGGGCAAGAGGGAGAAGACGGGTCGTACACACGTGTGTTTAGAGTGAAAGTCTCCACCACCACCAATTACAATGAATAGTTATGAGAACATGGGGGTGCATTTGCAATTGCTGCACACATTTGTTAACGAAAAAAAAAGTGCGTATGCGTAATACATGAATTATAGACCATAGACTGTGAAAAATATAGGCAGAAAATTTTTCCAGTATTCAAGCCAAGCAAGATACGTTTGTGAAAAGTGGGAGATGCTTTGATCGTGGCCAGGTGAACAATGAAGTTGCCCCAGCTGGAATACTGGATATTTGTACACCTGACCAAATATCAAAGGAAGTCAAACTTCGTAAATAATAAAAATTCATCATTGAATTTGGTAAATACTCGAGCACATTTCATAAACTCGACACAATTGTGACAAATTCGTGAACACGGCAGGAGAACCTTGTGCTACAATCTCAAAGAGCAAGTGTGTTTATCCAGTATCTATTTAGTCACTTTAATCTAATACAGGCTTTTATGAGCCGGTGTCAAATAAAGCTAACATCGAATCTAATGTTGAAATTTGCCGGACCTGCCAGTAGATTCTGATGACGGTCGGCTTCACCGCCTCCGTGCGGAAGAGCTTTGGCGCCGGCGGTTGGCCGTCTCCGTTGTCCGGTTGCAGGTGGAAACGGGGAGAGTTGAGGCTCAGCTTGTTGTCGTCGTTGGAGTAAGCGGCGGCTATGCGAAACCTGCGGGCGGGATACAATAAAAGACACGTTTTTGAAGGAATCTAGAGTGAAAAGGAGGACCCGAGAGAAGGTGTCATTTAGAAACGCCTACTTGTAGGTGTGGTTGGGCCGGAGGCCGTCCACCTCGTAGCTGCGGATGTACGCCGGGATGTCCTCGTTGGTGGTCATCCAGCTGGAGCCTCCGCGGTGCCCTCTGCCCTGCAGGCTGTACTGCACCTTGAAGAACTGGATGGGCAGGCCGTCGTTGGGGGGGACTTTCCAGCGGACCATCACCGAACTCTCGCTCAGCTGCGTCACCAGGGGGCGCGACGGCGGAGTCATCTTGGCTGTGGACAAAGCAAAGCAAAGCGAACCGATGTTAACAGTTGTCATACTGATAGAGCACGCTTTACTTTTCAATGCGAGGAAAAATGTTAGCATTGCTATAGATAAAACAGAATAAAAATTAAATGATGATGACTGTGTGAGCCGTTTAACTCACAGTTTGTATGAAGAAAGAAAATACATAAAAATTGCTCAGGAGGAAATCTGAGCTGACGACAAATCTATCTCATCTCCAAGAAGTGTTGAGGAAACAACAGCGCATCCACCTGAACCCTAATGCTCATGATAAATGGCAGAGATTCTTTAAATACAACTGTGAAAAATCAAGAACATCGCCCACATCTGTAGACCTGCGGTGATGGCAGAGGGGTTTACAGAGCCTGACCGCAGAAAGAAACGTAGCCTCTGGGTTCGAGCCCCGCCCGACGCGACCAATTTTTATATGTTGACTTAATTTACGTAGTTTGTCTTTACTTTCCGGTATTTTCTGTTTCGAGAATGTTCCGCTTCTAGAATTTTTCCGTGTATGTATAAATTGGACTCGATTCCAAATCGGAGTCAAACGTACGAGCTTTGCACAGCGCTTGGCCGTTGAATAAACGCACGTAACATCTATGTGTGTGTGTGTTATTGAATCTCACGATCCCTGAGGACTCGGGATAATGAAGAATAAGAGTTGTTCCGAGGAAGATACAGGTAATCGTCGTCGCCGCAAGGGGAGGACGCTCTCCATCACATCGCCCAGTTCAGGACCTTTACTCCCAGTCGAGTCAGCCTGACGGAAAAAGCTCCTCGAGCGGTACTTAGGTCCGTACCGCGTGTCACGAAGTTTATCTGACACACGTCACACACACGACGTCGAGGATTACGATCCTAATTCGAGACGCTGTCCATGTAACGAGGATGAAGCCGTACCACGAATCTGACGCTCGAGGGAGGTTCAAGACCGAGCACGAAGACGTAGGTGTGACGACTGCCAGTCCCAGACCAGGCGAGACCTGCAGTGGTGGCCGAGGGGTACAGACTCGGGTTTCACATTCCCACCCGACCCAACCATTTTTATCCGTTTACTTTATTTACATTGTTTGCCTTTCCTTTCTAGTGTTTTCTGTTTCGGGAATGTTCTGCTTCTAGAATATTCTACATATGCATAAATTCGACTGGATTCCAAAACCGGAGCCGGTCTTACGAGCTTTTGCACGGCGCTTGGCTGTCCAATAAACACATATAACCTCCACATGTAAGTTATAAGATCTCACGATCCCTCAGAAAACGTGCCTTGTTTCCCTTACTCGGCGTGGTCCAAAGTTATGTGTACAATCACTTACCAAGCTCAATCACTTTTGGAAAGGTTATATCTTAACTTTTGATTTTGTAATGAATACAAACTTTATTTTTAACACTTTCCAATGAGGAAAAACGCAGGTCTTTGTGTTTAGTTACGTATCACTACAACAAAATACGTTAAATGTTTGGTGTTTTTACATCAACATGTGGTTTATCAAGGATGATAACCTGAAGAATGTGCGAGTGAGTACCGTAATGATGTTTTTCCTCCTCTTTGTGAAATTGCTAGAAAAAAATAGTCTGAAATTGGTCAGGAAATCTTTACTTTCTTCCAGAAGGGACGGAGACAAAGATCTGCCGAGACACCGATGGGGGGCGGTGAAAGCCGCAGCACCGCACAGTAGTCAAATTCACAACAACGACAACGGATAGTCGATCAGCTTAATCAACACACTGGCAGGAAAATTTTTAAAACGGTGTTAAGAATTTAATGAAAAAATATATATAGCCAGTTATGTCGAACACGGAAACGGTAAAGATTTCAATGAAATTGGAAGGAGTTCAAGGTCAATAAATATCTTTGTACCGTTCGATCTTTGATAAAACGTGTCACGAGGGAAACAGCAAAATTGTCGACGGTTTAAAGTTCTTTTGGAAGTAATAAATTTCAACTGACTCTGCCAATAGAAATATGGGCTTTTTTTTTTGAAAATGTGATAAATTTAATTGTAATTAAATTCAAAATTGGAACGGGTCGACGGCCTGCGATCTTTGTTATGTCGATTCAATCTGGACATCGTGAAGCAATTGTGTTGAACAGTTTAGAGACTTTAAAAACGACGCATTCGGATGGAGATATTCAGTCTAAGTACAATTAAAATTATGGGCTATTTACACTTCGAATGACGTGTAAAACATTGTTTGTAAACATGGGGTGAAATGGAATGGTTTTGAATGCAGAAGACAAATGTTGTAGGTGAAGAATGATGTTCGCAGATGTTTGAATTGACGCGCCGCGCTGTGATTAATTAATAACACCCGCGGTTAAAAGTGCGAGTACCTTGTTTTGAGACGCCCTGTACTCGTAGGGATATTATAGACGTTGTCGAGTTGGATGGAACGGGGAAAACTGGTACAGTCTGGCACAGGTGGAGCGTTTAGTAACGCAAGCGCTCCTAGATTCTGACGTGGAATGTCAGACCAAAGGATCGTGGGTTCAAGTTAGGCACGCTTAACGCAAATTAGAAGAGTTAATCGGAGAAGGCCTGGACGTCTCTCCTCTCCGGGACTCACCGTGGTGCGGCCTTCTCTCCTTGCGACCGGCGGCCTTGCCCCCCTGCCGCTTCCCCCAGTCTCCTGGCACCTGCTGCGCCGGCGGTAGCCCGCTGCTCCCAGGGTCCAGCTGGCCTGGGGGAAGTGACAAGCCAAGGTCAGCTCTTACCGTCCCCACGAGGTTTCCCTTCTCAGAAGAAATCACCCCAAAAAGGCCGAATGGAACAAGGCTTGCCCCCCCTTCACGCGACTCCGAGAGGGGGAGAGGAGACGGGAGCAAATTCCTCGGTTACTTTTTTTGAACAGCAACTGTGCTCGTGCTGCCGTTTGGGCTTGTCAAAAGCTTAAACGGTAAAGCTATGGGGTGATTTCTTATACTGAGGAAATTATCAGAACAGATGAAAGAAAGAAAAAGGGGCGTGTGGGAACAGTCGGATGTCTTACAAGGCGACTAGGCGATTAGAAGTGTCGCAAATATTTTTTGGAGGCGATAAAGTCAACTCTTAAATTGTTGTACATGAAGCTCTAAATTAAACAAATAACAGAACTCTAATGGACTTTCATCCAAATCAGCGGTAAAAAGGAATGAATAAAATGATCACACCTTAAGTATATTTTGGATAAACGTTAAACTTTTTCTCACGTTCCACTCTCATTGTGTCTCCATTTCATTGCCATCTACATTTCATTAATGTTTCATCTACATATTAATCATGGTAGAAACTTTCAATTTTCATTAATGTTTCATCTACATATTAATCATAGTAGAAACGTTTAATTTTGTAAGTTAGAAGAGTGACAACTCAACCGGAATCCGGTAATTCAAACGTCACCAAAACCGTCCGGTTACCCACGGCAACGACAAGCGTTTACCGTCTCTTACCTGCAGGCGGAGCGGGTTCTTCGTTGCCCTCGACCTGGTGGAGGGCGATCTGCAGCGTGGCCAGCCCGAAGGCGGAGCCCAGGTCGTTGGTGCCGAAACACTGGAAGATGCCGGCGTGTTTCCGATTGGCCTCCTTCATGTGGAGGCGACCGCCTTTTCCCCCGAAGGGAAACAAAAAAAATCTCGTCAAAACGTCACGCGCCTACGAACATCCTATCGGAGAGACGGAAGCGGGGGAACTCACCGGAAACGGTCACGTGCGAGTCGTTGACCACGGGGTCCCCGTTGAAGACCCAGGATATGCGCGGCTGAGGTTTACCCTTGAAGTCGCACTCCATCTGCGCGTCCTCGCCTTCCAACACCCTCAGCGTCTCCGGGGGCGGGCGGACCAGCTCGGGAGGCTCTGTGGGGATACAAGGAAGGCGCTTTAGAACATATGGCTTGCGATTATATATGTATATATAAAAATTAATGAAACGTTAGTAACGTGACAAGTCACAGGTTTTGGATGTTAGGATAGTAAGTAAGGATAGTAAATGAGGGAGAAAGATAGGAAATACGCTTCGAAACATATGCTTGGCACGGAATCATGCTCAGGGAAAGAAGCCATATTGTCAAGCGTAGAGAAGAAAGGAAGAAGGAAGAAAGACTGAAAATATTCTGCGCCACCGGGACTTGAACCCGGATCGTCACGGAGCATCCGCTGCAGCTGCAGAGCGCCTTGACCATGAGGCTACGTCACATGTGCATCGAAGACAGTCAGTCATGAAGGATATATATATATGTACGATGTATTTTAGTTGGGATGGAGAGAGAGAGAAGTGGGGATAGAAGAGACTATTTAGGAGCATCCATTAAGGATAAATTACAAATTAATGAAACGTTTGTAATGTTGACAAAGGCACACGCTTTGGATATGAGGATAGTGAGTGAGTAAGGATAGTAAATATATATATATATGAGTATTTAAACAACAGCATACTGTTTAATGCATTAATCTCCATAAGGAGAGAGAGAGAGAGAGAGAACGTTTTAAAGATGTTTTCATTAAACTTTAAATTCCATGAGACAATTTCATTATTTTTTTAACACCTTCAGCAGTGACTAAAATATTCCCATCGGCTATTCTTGCAGCTCTTTCATTTTTCCCATCAACGGGTGTTTAATTCATTTCTAATTTATTGCACCTATTATTTTAATGATGATAAAATGGAGTCTGCCTGCGCCTTTGGGTCCACAGCTCACGACTAACCGTGCACGTGCAGCGTGACGAGCAGCGACAGGGATCCCTCGCCGTTCTCCAGCAGGCACCTGTAACCTCCCTCGTCCACGGGGTCGGCCCCGGTGACCAGCAGCCCCCCGGGTACCTGGGTGACTCGGGCGGGGTTCATCTCGCCGCCCAGAAACTCCCACACGGTGGTGGGCGGCGGGTAGCCCACGGCGGCGCACTCCAGCGTCACGTTGCCTCCTGCGGGCGAAAGGAGAGAGGCGACGTCAATCCGGGCGGGCAAACTCAGAATTAACAATGATTGACTTCCATTTTTAATTTAAATAAAAAGAATGGAAGTCAAAAAATGTATTCTTCACTCAAATAAACATATTATTACAATATAATTAATTTAAATTTTAAACACTTAGTAAATTATTATAAATAAGCAACTATTTAAGAATTAAGAATGATTGACTTCCATTTTTAATTTAAATAAAAAAAATGGAAGTCAACAAATGTATTCTTCACTCAAATAAACATATTATTACAATATAATTAATTTAAATTGCAGGGTGGGTCGTGCCTGCCGCTGAAGGTCGTCAGGCGGCTACGTTACATTCCTGGAGAATGTGTTGGAATTTGGTAGTATCAAAAATCGGTCAGCATGAGCGTTTATGCAGTCTGAGCCAAATCTGTGCACGCGCCTCTAATTGGATGGCTGCTGGATGAAGAGTGGACGGCGGGCGGCGGCGTCCAGCCATAGAAACGTCGTGGACTAAAGTTTTTGAAAACAAAATGTCAAATCAAATAAAGGGGGACCAATTTTCAAAAGAGAGACGGGAACAGGAAAGACGTGTTACCGGACCAGGGACGTCTCTATATCCAGCCCGGGTTGCCCCACCGGCTGACCCGGCTAACCCGAGTGGACGTTCCAACTCCGTACTTGTCTTTCTCCTAAAATTAGCCGCACGCTTGATTTCGGGTTCCTCAAGGGGGCTTCCGAACAAGCAACTTTTTTGCGGCAATGTAATGAATGTTGTGGTCGGCAATCGTTGGCCAAGCGATATCGCCCAAAATCCGGCATCATTTCTGGGGGGGTGGGGGGGGCGTGGGTGGCAATGCCGCAACCACTTGCCGGAGAGTTTGGGGTCCGGCATTGCGAATACGTGCAACATTGCCTCCTCCACCCGCCCCCAGGGCAACACTAGAGGGCCTCAGTGGGCCAATCAGCAGCTCAGTTAAAAAATCAATAATATAAGACGTGGTCGGTCAGCCTCACGTGTTTACTATAAATATTATTCATTATTATTATTATTATTCCAGTTGTGGATTTGCCAAAACAGTGGGGGGGGGGGGGAAATGACTGCATTTATTGACGCAAGTTCACACACGCAAATTCATCAATTTTGAGGGGACACGTGTGTGTGTGTGTGTGGGTCATTAAGAGAGAATAACAAGGGGGGGGGGGAAGGGAGGGGGGAGTGATAATGTTTGGGCAAACAATAGCTAAGAAATTTTACAACTTGTGAAAACTCATATATATGTTGGCCATTTAGTGAACTGTAACAAAAAAAATAATAATTGCCAAGTAAATTTCTAATTTTTAAAATATTTTTCAGAAAATAAAAAAGGAGGTCCAGCCTGTAATTAAATAATAAATTCAGTTAATCCTTCCTTTAAAAACCACAGGTACTTGAGTCGGGACGCTGCTGGATAAATACCTCATAGATGTACAGGGAGCATTTGCACGTCAAAAATAATCTTTTTTGGACGATTACCAAATCTCGTGTAGATTGTTTGCGTTGTATTGTTCCTCCCAATAGCCGTGCCCTTTCTTTCCTTTCCTTTCCCCCCCCCCCCCCACCGGCCCCCCTACAACGACGATGACCTATAAGTATAAGTAAGTAAGTATAAGTATAAAATCATATTCCATAGATCCTACTATAGAGAAGCAAGCACAAGCTTCAAGGATGATGTGGAACGAGTCAGAGATTTTACATAGGTTGCTTTATTAATATTAGAATACACTGTAACTATTGATTACTTTTAACTTATAATAAGATTTTCTTACGTTCCATACAGGAGACATACAATTTGTACCTTATATATATAAAATTGATAAATAATTTATATATATAAAATTGATAAATATTTTTACATCGTATACTAAAAAATTAGTGTTCTATTTTTTTTTAATAATGTTCTTACATAATTACAAATATCTACCCTATGTCGCCTTCTACGTCACAGGGAGGCTTTGTGAATATTTCCTTTAAAAAATATATATATATAGTAGAGGTTGTCGTAGGGGATGGGGGGGGGGAAGAGGAGGAAAGGACACGGTGATGATGGGGGGAATATACAACCCAAACAATCTACACGAGATTTGGGGATTGTGCAAAAAAAAATATTATTTTGACGTGGAAATGCTCCCTGTACATCTATGATGTCCGGCTCAAGTACGCGTGGTTTTTAAAGGAAGGATTAATCGCAGGCTGCGGACCCGGAGGTTGCCCTCACCTGCTCTGACGACGTAGGCCGCGGGGGGCGGCTCGAGGAAGCGGGGCGGCGCGGGGGCGGAGTCCCTGACGACGTCGAGGCGCACCACCTTGGGCGAGCGGACGGACTGCAGCTGGATGGAGTTTGTGGCCTCGCAGCGGTACTCGCCCGACGCCGGGGGCCGCACCTTGGGCAGCACCAGCAGCCCCGCCTCCGTGGCGGGGGTGGAGGGCAGCACGGGGGCGCCGTCCCGCAGGAAGTGGACCTTGGCCCGGGGCTCGCTGCGCGGAGGGTCGCACCGCAGCGCCACCGTGTTGCCCTCGGGCACGCGGTACGTGACGGGCGACGTGGGCGGCGACGTCCCCGGAGTCGTGGGGAAGTCCTCGAGCTCGACGACGCTCAGGCGCGCTGGCTTGGAGGTGAGCGCCGCGACGCCGAACCACGCGACGCACTGCAAACAACAACCAGGCGACGACGGCGTCGTTGTCTAGGACCACGGTGGAACGAGGAGGGGAAAGGAGCGTCGGCCATGCTGCAGAGCGTTCCTTGCTCAATGGTTTCCCCATAACACAGCTGGAAGGCCAACCTGAGCAACACTCACTAGCCTCGCTGCTGCACAGTTGCCTGCCTGCTTTTTTTGGGGAGTAACAGGCTACACATGAGGGTGAGAGACCCCTTTAATAGCATAGGAAGGGACTTGAAAAGGGGGGGGGATGTGGAAGGTAGAGCAAGGTGCCCCAAGGCTATAGTGTGAGGATCCTACCCTTGTGGTGTTTCACCTAAAGGTGATGCAGCAGGGGGGAAAAACCCTAGAAAACCTGCATCAGGTAGGGTCGGGGGCTAGTGGCGTGGGGAACTCACTACTATTCCCTGCGCCCTTCTGATGACGTAGGGGGAGACTGTGGGGGGGAACAAGGCAACAAACCCGCCTCCTCCATGCGTGCCAAGATCAGTATTGAGAGGCAGCTGGCCGACTGAGGATCTCTCACCCCGCTCTCTACAGTATGGCCAACGCTGTGATTGGCTCGCACTGACCTGGTAGTTGCCCGCCTGCTTTTTTTGGGGGGGAGGTGGGGAGGGGGGGTGGGGTTTAACAGGCTACACATGACGGTGAGAGATCGTGAAGCAGGCTACTCTCCCCTTTAATAGCATAGGAAGGGACTTGAAAAGGGGAGATGAGGAAGGTAGAGCAAGGTAGCCCCCAGGCTATAGTGTAAGGATCCTACCCTTGTGGTGTTTCACCTAAAGGTGATGCAGCAGGGGGGAAAAACCCTAGAAAACCTGCATCAGGTAGGGTCGGGGGCTAGTGGTATTCCCTGCGCCCTTCTGATGACGTAGGGATTGCTGCTGCGGGAGGAACGCAACAAACCCGCCGCCTCCGTGCGTGCCAAGATCAGTATTGAGAGGCAGCTGGCCGACTAAAGGATCGCTCTACAGCATGGTACTGACCTGGTAGTTGCCCGCCTGCGCCTCGTCGACGAGGGTGAAGTGGTAGCCCGAGCGGTTGCCGCCCCTGTCGGGCCCGTCGCCCAGGAAGCGGCCGTCGTGCTTCCAGCGGATCCTCTCCGCCGGGGAGCGCAGCACGCACGTGAAGCTCACCTCGTCCCCCAGGGGCGCCACCACGGGCGCGGGGCTGCGCACGAACAGCTGCCCCAGGTCCGCCGCCCGCAGGCTTGCCAACAGGCTCGCACAGGCGACGCACACGAGCAGCGGCGGCGGCAGGGCCATGGCCGAATCCTCATTCCTCTCGCTTCACCTGCGGACACGTTATACACTCTCCATCTCACGGGACTGACTCCAGCAGAACTGCCTCACTTTTCTCTGACCGTGTGTGGACAGCGTGTGACAGTCATGACTGGCGCCACAGTTACGGTTATCGATTGTGTGCTTGTGTGTGTGTGTCACAGGGGCTGACTAGCGCGATATTGCGCCACGGTGAAACAGTTTTCTATTCTCTATTTTCAATACACATGCAAGTTTGGTTTAGTTGTGCGATTGGACTAGGTGGGGATCTTTGTTGGCAAGAAGTTTGGTTCAGAAAGCATTTAGTTTACAGTTCGTATATGTCTTTGTATGAGCCTGTAAATTTTTAGGTTAATTTTGCAAAAAAAAAAGAGAGAATTATTATCCAGCCTCCAACGGCACAAACTTTAACTGGAAGGAAAAAAAATTTACGCGAAAGAATAGTGATGATGATGATGATGATGTATAGCTATAAACACGCTACTTACTGTCACACGTGATGAGAAAAAAATAATTCATTTGTGTTTTGTCGAGTAATTGACGTCTTTTTAAGGGGAATAAAACAACAAGTAATAGGAAAAGCCGAGGCAATTAAACACTGGAAACCAGCTTCAAAGGAACAGGCGCTGGCTCTTGTTGTTGTTATAATAATATAAAGCAATATTAACTAAAAAAAAGTTTAACACCTTAGTTTATAAAATCTCTTTCAATGTGTATAAATAGAAAGGAAAGGGTAGGAAAGGGAGGGGAGGGAGGTGATATTGGGTGGATTCAGATGAGGGAAGTGATGTATGGGGTAGGGGGTTCCCTTAAATATCCGCAAACCAACCCCAGTTGAACACTCCTGCCAAAACTTCGCCTCAAGTGGGGGGGGGGCCCCCCCCCCTCCCGAGATGTCGCAAGTTAGTCCACCTTGCCTGTAACCTCCCCGCTCCATAAAAACCACCACCGAAATCACCAACCCCAGCGTGACCCAAACTATCATCCACCGCTAACCCTTTCCTTTCTGTTGCCTCAATGCACCCCCCCCAGTTTAAAGTAGCTTGTGGTCAAATCCAAAACAAACCTCCACACGCCGT